>NW_020716843.1:421904-505546 GCF_900518725.1 Notechis scutatus | reverse complement strand
AGAAAGAAAGAAAGAAAGAAAGAAAGAAAGAAAGAAAGAAAGAAAGACCAACTTGCCTTGAATTCTGTTGACCTTTGTCTAACTCCAAGCAGGTACTGTTAAGAATATCCCTGCGCATAGGCATGAGTACACAAATACAGACACACACATTCTATAGTTTTGACTGATTTATAACTAAGTTCTATGCATATGAAAAATCCTTATCTCATATCAACTTACATCCATTATCATTTTGCAATTTTTGCATGGTCCAATCTGACTGAACAGCTGGAGAATTAGGGCCTCAGTGACGTCTCTGGACAGATTCCCCACATACCTGTAAAATATACACACTGAAGCTTGTAAGTCTTACATAACAAAAAGGTAGCAGAGGGAGCAACTAGACTGTTCCACAGCTTAGTAATTATTAAAATATCTAAGGTGTTTAGAAGACTGAGCTAAGGAAACAAAAACCCTGGCTTCTGATTTGAAAATCTGTATTGAGCAAAGGCAAAATTAAAATCTCATAGCAGGAATGAAGGCTGTGCAAAAAAGCACAAACAAGAATCGGACCCCCCCTTTGTCTCATTGATGGGGTCTCCTGCTCGGGCTAGAGAAAGGATACTTACTAATAGACTTACAGCCACAATTGTGCTCCAAATTTCTGTTGCTAAGCATGACAGTTAAGTGAATTTTGCCCTTTACTATTTTTCTTCCCCATTTTTAATGAATCCCTTCAATTGTTAGATGAACAACACGGTTGTTAAGTGAATCTGGCTTCTTCCCCATTGACTTGGCTTGTCCAAAGGTCACAAAAGGGGATCACGAAACCCTGGGACCCTGCAACTGTTCTAAATATGAACTGGTTGCTAAGCATCCAAAATGTGATCATGTGACCATGGAGATCTGCAACGGTCACGTGAAAAATGGCCATACATCACTTTTTTCAGTGCTGTTGTAACTTCGAGGGGTCACTAAACAAATGGTTATAAGTCAAGGACTACCTGTAGAAGACTTCCAAGATTTTTTATTCTATGACTTGTAAATTCTTATATTATGCACAAAAATAGTATTTTCACAAAGTATCCACATTCTATTTATCTTTCAGATATTATCTTTCTAAATTTGAAATTTCTTTTGCTCTGTATATTTATAGTTGCCAAGTATTAACCCTTCCTTTATCAAGGTCCTGTTATTTACCTAATTTAAACAATTTTCAAATAAAGGACAATGTAAAAATTGTACTTGATAGGCTCTTGAATTTAACTTTCAGTTTCACAAGTTTCCTACATTAATACGTTTGCCTTAGTTTTTAAGTTTTAAGAAATGACTGCACCTTATTTACTACTTATCTATGAATAAATATGAAATTATTCAAGTATGAAGCTACTCATTTCTACATAAACGTACACTGGTACTGCTGGGAACAGCTTCAGTCCTAGAGGACCAGGCTACAATTGAGATTATGAGAGTATACTTTCTCTTACAAGCTTTCATTGGTACAATAAATTCAAGGACAGGGAATTGGTTATTGTTCTTCATGGTTTGTGACCTGCAGATGACTCCATCTAAATATATTCAGCATAAGTTTGAAAAGCTACTCAGTGCAAAATGTACCAGCTGTTTTAAAAGCTGTTCCACAGGCTACAGATATGATTCCATACCCTGTTAATACTGATTTAATGCCCCTTGGCTGGATTCTTAATACCTCCTTCTCCAATGAGCTTTGTCTGGTAACAAAGAAACATGGAGGCTATGCTAAAAGAAGGGATAATAATCATATGTAAAAACTAAACTCCTAGGTGTGAAGTTTTATGAAGAAGCTGGAAAGGTCCTCATAGATCATTTTTTAAAATTGTTGTTCTAAACTCTACCTCCAATAATTGATTAAACAACAGTTTATATTTGGTAGTTTAAATGACTGCATGTTAGAACTTTAATTTGTAAACTATTCCTGAAGTAAACAAAATGTCAAAGTGCTAATAGGTTTGACTAGTAACAGGTTTAAATCCTCTCATCTTCTAGCTACAGAAACCCTTGTAATTCCAGATATTCTAAGCTTCAGTTCATTTAATCCTCAGCTAATATAATTATTGGCCATTCTGGCTGAGAAACCGTGGGGCTTGAATGAAAATAATTGAGAAAACTAATTAGAAGCATGTTAACATGAAAAAGTTCAAGACTGAAATGTATTTTTTGTCTGAGAGTCTAGGAGGGATACCTTCATGTTAATAGATACCATGTGTTTTCTGTGTATCAAAATATGGTAAAAATGCTGAACATTTTTCTTTAAAGCAAAATAAGAATATATAACAGATCAGCATAAAAAGAAGGTAGCATAAATAGGGAAACACATTTTAAAACCTAGATTAGGAACTAGGATAGGCTAAGGAATCATCAGCATAATTAAAGCAAGACATTTGGTGATATAGTTTAACAGCCTTGGAAAAATAAAACGGCCCGTTGAACCTTTTTTGGGAGGGTGGGTGATCTTTTGCACTTCCCAGAGGTGGGAAGCACCCAGAGGAGGAGCAGGAGGGCCAGGCTGGGGCCCACTGGCTGCAACATGGAACCCAACTGGACAGAAAAGGTGGCGGGTTTTTCTGGCCTTTCCCCCCTTAGGGAAGAGGAGGGCGGGCTCCCTGCAATTTCTGTCAAGCCGCCAACAAAACGCAGGGCGACCCCAGCTGCAGGAGGCGATTCTCGTCCGGGCAGACGCCTCTCTGAAGAAGTTCCCCCTTTTCCTGGGGAAGGACCGTCGCGAGGGAGGGAGGGCCGGGCAAGGGAAGACGGACAAGGGGGGGGGGGGAGCGGGGGAGCGGGGGGGGGGGGGGGAAGGAACGAGAGCCGGCGAGGTCACAAGCGAAGGCCGACTGGGAAGATGCGCATCCCCGCCATACACTTATACTTATTATCTTGTAAACAATTGGCAAATCAAATAAAAATAAATAAATAAATAAATAAAATAAATCATTGCTCTGGTCCTGTCCAGCCCGCTTCATCTATGCAGAGTCCCAAGGCGGCCGAGGCGCCCAAGTCGGCCCTGCCAGGTGGGCCGGGGCTCCTCTCGCTTAACTCCCAGCGCAAGGCCCCGCTCCAAAAAGGCTCGCGCGGCCGGGCATCCAGGACCGCCCCGAGGAGCCGGTCGAGGGAGGCCGCAAGCCGCTGCGGGAGGCGAGGCCTTTCTGTCAGGCTCGCGGCGGGAAGGCGCGGGAACAACGTGGCCGGGCCCTCCCACTTAGCGCGCGGGGCTCCCGCCAGACTCACAGGGTCTTCGGCATTTCGTCTTCCATGGCGGCGGCGGCGGCGCCTGGGGCGCACCGGTCAGGCGTGGGCGACCCGCGGGCCGAGTCCGCGAGGCAGGGAGGCGGCCCTCACGTAGGCCCGACGGACAACGAACCCGCCGCCCGTCCTCTCAAGATGGCGCTGCTGGGCGGAGAGGCCCGGCCGGCCGACGGAAAGGCACCTCCGCGCATGCGCCGCGTCTCCCGCCAGCGCACTCGCCCGAGGAAGCCCCGCCTTTTCGATGGCGCACCCAATGGAGGCGTCCTTTCGGGCGGCGGGTCTCGCGAGACCTCTCTAGAACGCGTGCGCAGTACTTCTGTTTTACAGATTGCGTCTCCACTGCTGTCGTACAAGGCTCTGCTTGTTTCCTTTCTTGTAAAAATAAAGAAAAAATAGAACGAAGTCATCGTTGGGTGGAGGGAGCAGGCAAATTTGGTGATAAGGCACGAAAAGGGATGCTGAAGTGAAGAGGCAAAAAGAAGACTGCGCCGCCCGGGAATCGAACCCGGGTCGCAAGAATGGGAATCTTGCATGATACCACTACACCAGCGGCGCTCTTGCAAACTTGCTTGGGAAGAATCCTCTAGAAAGCAGAGACAGCCTATGAAAGTTTTATGAATACGGCATTATCAAACTGGGTTCTTCCCAAACTGAAAGCAATAATTAATCGATAGATGGAAGAAGAATGGAACTGTTAAATTGAACAGGAAATACTTCCAAAAATACATGCACCAAATTTCCCTATAAAATATTGTTCTAAAAAGTTTCCAGCATCTCCAAGTATCACTTGAAGAATCTAGGCAAAGATTCAAAGGAAGACTCTCAAATACTTCACAAAATGTTCATATCATTTGGATGTCCCCTATCTTTTAGATAGCTTTCCAATTAAAAAAAATTTATCCCTGAATTTAGTCCAAATATATTTCAGTTATTTAAAAAGGTGGTATAGTAGTTATTAAAAAGAGAACAATTTATACTGCAAGAGTCATAATTAAGACAAAGAGCAAGGACGAATATTCCCAGTTTGATAAGTTTTTTAGTGTCAAAAAACATGTCTTGTCTGAATGTGAAAGAAATTCTTTGTATCACATTAAAAAAAATGTAAAAATTAATGTTATTTGTTCCAAGAAATGAATATTTTCAGGCTCTGCAAAGAAAACAAGACACTTATTTTTAAAGGAAGGAAGTATTCCTCCAAACTGTCTTAAAACCAAAACCTCATTTCTTACTCCTCTAATGTTTAAAATCCTCTAGAGTTCCTTGAGTGGCTGGCATACAAAAATTGTAAATAAAATAACGTTCTGAACAAATTCGGCATTTTATTGTACAATGAATATTGTAGCTCAGGGGCCTCCGCCCTTCCACCCAGCAAAGCTACGTAGCAAACTGTTTTGGGGATAATCCGTCTTCTTGTATTCTTTCCAACCCAGCGAATGTTTGACAGACAGCCGGCGCTTATGGGCGGAAAAAGTCCCGCCTTCTCAGTCGGCCGCCAGCCAGGAAAAGGGGACCCAGGGAGGAAGTCGGGGGGCGGGGCGGGACTCTTCCGGTCCAGAGGGGCGGGGCCCCCTCGCCGTCTCCTTCGGCCATGGCTGCGAGGGCTCTGCTGCTGCTGCTGCTGCCGCTGCTGCTGCTGTGCTGCCGGGGCGCCTCCTCGGGGGCGCCGGAGCTGCGCCGCCCGCCCTCCCGCCTCGGTAGCCGTGCTCGCGGGGGCCCCGGGGGGGGGGGGGGAATGTGGCCCGAAGAGACGCCTCCCTTTCCCCCGCGGCCAAGAACGGAGCCGCCTGGGCGGGGGGCTCGGGGCGGCCGTCTCTCTCGGCCCGTTGTTGGGGGGGAGGGCGGCGGCCGGGCCTGCCGGGAGTTCTGCCCGGACCGAGGGCGCCGCTTCCCGGGGCTCCGGGGCGGGGCGGCCTCTTAGCGGACGCGGCTGCCTCTTGCAGGGGTGATCGGGGCCGGCATCGGGGGCTCCTCGGCGGCCTATTTCCTGCGCCAGAAGTTCGGCCGAGAGGCGCGGATCGACGTCTTCGAGCGGGGCGCGGTGGGCGGCCGCCTGGCTACCGTCCAGCTGGAAGGCCGGGACTTCGAGGCGGGCGGCGCCGTCCTGCACCCGCTGAACCTGCACATGAAGCACTTCGTCAAGGAACTGGGTGAGGCCCGGCGCTGGAGGGGCAGGGGCAGCTGGGGGGGCTGTTGGGGGCTCCGAAGGGGCTCTTGGGCCACCTGCAGCAGGGGGGAAAGCCCCGACAACGGTCCGAGCCGTCCTCCCTCTCCCTGGGGACTCCCTGCTACGTGAGCCGTTTCTCTCTGGCTGTGCCTTTGCTTTCTGCCAGGCAGCGCTGGCTGCTTCTCCTCCAGGCTCTTCATGGGGAACAGCTCCTCAAGCGGCCTTGACCGTCGTCCATCCCAAAGTCCCCTATCAGACCCTAAACGTCCCTGGCATTCAGACTCGGGGGATGCCCTTCGAAAACTCTGACATCTCAGCCACAGGCATCCTTCCATCCAAACCAAACGACAAGCTGCAAAATATATTTCAAATCCAGCAAACCCAGTCCTCATCCCTTTGCATCTTGTAACATTTTTATTTGACAAGGTTTTTTTCCTTTCCATGCAAATTTAGATAGATTTTTTTTTGCCATTGCTTGCATTGTACTTCAACTGTCAAAACAGATTTTATCTGAAACAAAAACAGTTTAGGCAAAACAATAATTTTTAGTCACAGAATTTTCCTCCCACTTTTGAGAATTTCAATTTCTCCCACCCTAATATGTACGTCTTCCTTAATTTCATTCCATGTGAAATGATGTATAATTTGTATTTGTCCCAGTAATACCCAAGGAGGCACCTTGGCTCTCTCTTGGCCAGTGTGTGTCGTTCTTGAGGGCCGGTGACTGCAGGGAAGTTTGGGGCATTGGGTGGCTCTCCCCCCTCTCAAATTGCCGCCTCTGCCTTTCAATCCGCAGGGCTTTCTGTTCCTCAGGGTCAAGACGGGCTCATGGGCATTTACAATGGGGAGGAATTTGTCTTTGAGGAGAGCAGCTGGTATGTCTGGACTCTTCTGAAGCTGCTCTGGCGCTACGGACTGAACCCCCTGCGGATCTACATGTGGGTGGAGGAAGTCCTGGAAAAGTTTATGAGGTGAGGAGCGGCACAAGGCAAAGGACTGCAGGGCGAGGTGGGGGGGGGCGGCATTTCAACCTCCCTGCACCAAAGGTCTTCCTGGCCTCCCTCCCCCAAAATCTTATCAGGAGGACCATATCACCTGGTTTAATTGACGTAATGCTCACTGTATTCAAATGAAATGCATTTTGCTTTTCCCTGGGCCTTTCTATTTTTGGAAGCAAGGTTTTGTTCTGCCATGGAAAGAAAAAGACCAGGAAATAGCTTGGCTCTAAAATTTCCGTTTGCTTTTATCGTATCATAATTGTGTAGAGGGCCACAGGATGGCTTGGTGTAAACCAATCAATCAAAGCTTCACGAATTTCTCTAGATCTGAAAAGTTAGTCCAGTCCAGGCTGGTTCATGCCTGGATGGGTGGCCAAGGCTACAGGCTTGAGTGGGAGTCAAAGAACACCCCAGAGAGGAAGCTGGCCACCCCCTTCGTAGCCCCCAAGAGTTGCCCTCAACTCAGGGGCTTCTTTACCTTTGAAATCTCAAGCACAGCCTGTGGTTGCTTCTAGTCAGAGACTCCAATAGCGAGCAGATGAGCCCAAAGTAACGAACACCCTGAATGTTCCATGAAAGAGGTGGGTGCAAAATCATCTCTGCGGTTAAGTGGAAGACCAACAGCAGATGAAACTGGCGATGGCCTACAAAAAAAAAAAACCAGTTTGACTGGCAACCGGCCCTATTAGTTAAATGCCAGTCACCGCTTCCTATTTCTCAACCTTAGTAAGATTTCAACATCCAGAATTTCCCATCAGCAGGCTAAGAGTTGGAGCCCAAGCATTTAAAAGTTGCTGTGGTTGAAAAATACTGCATTAAAGCATGTAATAAGAAGAGGTTCCATCTAGGGATTTCCTTAGCGAGGGAGAGAAAACGATTGTGCGCCCTTAGCAGGATTAACGAGCCACGGTGCCTTCAGAAAGTATTCAGGCCCCCTTCCCTTTTGTCCGTTTTATTAGGCCGCAGCCTGATTCTACAGTTGCTGAAAATCATTTTTTCTCATTAATCTACACTCAGTACTCCATAATGACAAAATGAAAACAGAATTTTAGAAATGCCTGTAAATTTATTGAAAAGAAAAAAACGGAAACATTACATTGCCGTAAGTATTCAAACCCTTTGCAACAACATGTGAAATTTTAACTGTGGTGCCTCCCATTTCTCTTGATCGTGGCTGACGTGTTCCTACACCTTGGAGTCCACCTGTGATAAATCGATTGGACCTGATTTGGAAAGGCACACACTCCCTCTCTTTAGAATGCCTCACAGCTAACAGTGTGTCCTGCAGCAGAGCAAAAGCCAGGAGGCCAAAGGAACTGCCTGCAGAGCTCAGAGACGGGCTAATTACAAGGCACAGATCTGGGGAAGGCTACCATAAAACTTCTGCTGCACTGAAGGCTCCTGAGGGGCCTCCATAATTCTCAAATGGAAGCGGTTTGGCAGAACCAGGACTCTCTTCAATACAACAGCCCCAATCTAGTGGATTTCTACTGTCTTCATCATCTGGGGGATGATGGAAGACGAAAGCAGAACTTCCTGCACCAGTTTGGAGACGTTAGCTGATACTATCAAAGGATAATAAATAGCAGCTCTGGGTTCTTAGTCTGTTCGCCCCCTCCCCCTCCCAACCCCCCTTTTTCGGTCTAGGATCTATCGGTACCAGTCGTACGACTACGCCTTCAGCAGCCCTGAGACTCTGCTCCATGCCCTCGGAGGGACGGGCTTCCTTCACATGTTGAACCAGACCATCGATGAGTCCCTGCAAAAGGCCAGGTTTTCTCAGGCATTCATCAACGAGATGGTCACCCCTATCATGCGAGTCAACTATGGGCAAAGTGCCAGTATCAATGGCTTCGTAGGTAAGTGGCTTGTTCATTCCTAAGTAGCAAATTTAGTGTCGCACCATTTGTGCTTCTTCCACCACTTGCTCCACTTCTGAAAAAACTGGCCCAGAAAACCACAGGGACCAGTCTCTGAGAATCAGACATGATTGAAGAAAAATGTACCAAGACCCTCAGGCATACATTTTAGGGAACTTTGTTTCTAGATGTCCCTGTGCAAAAAAAATGAATGGGGGAAACAAATCTCCCCCCCCCCCCCAAAAAAAAAAAAAAAAACCCCAGACAGGATTTTCCATCCTCCTCTGAAAGGTAACAAATGACAGTTGAAGATGGAGCATCACAGTTACTTCCCTTCTTGCATTATAGGATGGCTGGTTTTGTGCATTACTCAGTAAGCCATAGCAGTTTGATTCGTTCATAAGAGTAAGTCTTAAACACAAGTGTCCGGTGGCTGGGTTCACATATTTTTTAAAGCCATAATGCAGTTTTTAAATTCTTGGCTTAGTTTTATTTCTCACCCTGTCACTGAATCACTTCAGCCTCAGCTACCGTCTTGTTTAGGTGTGTCTGACCACTTTTTCTCTGGGCTTTGTTTCTGTGTAGGAGCTGTATCTTTGGCCGGAGCGAGTGGAGGACTTTGGTCGGTAGAAGGTGGCAATAAATTGGTGTGTTCGGGCCTTCTGTATGCTTCCAAAGCCCAGCTGATTTCTGGTCCCGTTATCTCCATAGAAGCAAAAACAAGGCCCAAGGGCCGTGCAGGTGTGGTTGCCTCATATTTAGTTATTTATTTCACATTTGCAAAATATAAGTTTATCAAACGTGAAAGTCATGGAAGGTTGAAAAAAGAAGTGAGCAATCTGTCACCCTCCACGAGTTTGGGTCCACCACTTCCCCAGTCCCTTGTCTTTGGCCACAAGAGCTGGCGCTGATGGGTGTCTAGAGTCTCAAGATGGCGAGTGCTGCGCCATTTCTGGGGAAAGAGGTGGCCCTACTAGACGTTGGGGCTTTGCTGCAGGCGAGCTCCCCATTTTTTAAAATTAGATCATTTGAAATCCCGCCTAAGTGGGGTGGGCCATCGGCAGAGTGAAAACGGTGGTCGTGGAAAGCTCCTTCCCAGAGCTAAAACTCAGAAGCAGCAGCCCCAGATTGGAAGAGGGAGACAGAGAACTTGGGGTGTGCGCTGCCATCCCCCAAACACAACATATGGGGCGGTGGGGGGCCCAGTCCTTCCTTTCCAACCACCCTGGATGGTTGGGAAGAATTTTCATCAGAGACCAGGGAGTCGAACAGCAACCCCCCTCTTTGGCTGTCAGCACCTGCCATTTTGGAGATGAGGAAACGTGGCAGGCAGGTTATCCGATTGGGTCACTGCTTCAGGGTGAAAGGAGCCCTGGGACCAATTCTACTGACGGTGGTCACGACATGGAGAAAGTTATCCCAAGGGGTGTCTGAGTTTGGCTGGAGAATCGTGCAGCCCTGGCCTTCTGCTGCTCTCTGAGAAAAGCACAGAAATGCCGACCCTGCCCTTTTGCATTGGGAAAACACCCCCAAAATCTCTTTCTCAGCCAGTGAAACTGCTGCTTTAATTTCTTTTGGTTGTTTTGAAGGTGGCCTGACAAAGCAGTATGAGGTTACCTACAACTCCACGTCTGGAGAAACATCAGGGGTCTACGACATCCTCCTCATCGCCACTCCCTTGCAGCGCAAGATCGCCAACATAACCTTCCGCAACTTCGACCCCCCGATCCCCGAGTTCTCCCCTCCCTACCACCAGACGGTGGCCACCTTTGTCCACGGGCACATCAACGCTTCTTTTTTTGGCTATCGGGACCCTTCCCAGTTCAGCCTGAAGGCCATTCTCACGATGGAGGATCCTCACCTGTTTGTCAGCAGCCTTGGGGTGGTTTCTCCGGTGAAGGGCAACCACCTGGGCCCTCCGGTCTGGAAAGTGTTCTCCCACCAGTTGCTGACCGATGAGCAACTGAAGCTGCTTTTCTCATCCTATGATTTGGTGGAAGTGCAGAAGTGGCTGGCCTACCCACACTATGCCCCTCCCCAGAAGTGCCCACCTTTCGTTCTCCATGACCACATGTATTACGTCAATGCCATAGAATGGGCAGCCAGCGCCATGGAGATGAGCGCGATCTCTGCCAAAAACGCGGCCCTCTTGGCTCACCACCATTGGTACAATAAGATGGACAGGATCGATCAAGAGGACTTGCACGAGAGACTCAAGACAGAGCTTTGACTTGGCATGACAAGGATTGGGGGGCGGCATCGGAGGGCAGGGGAAGCTTGCAGCGTATCTTGGGTGTTGGGTATGAGTGCGCAAAATGCCTGAATTTTGAAATGCTCCATTTGCAGCCCAAAATGTTAAGAAGCTTCAAATGTCTTCGCTTGGCAATAACTAGGGCAGTTTTAAGCTCAGAACATTCCTACAAGGGCCAAAATATTTTTAGTGAGGTAAGAAAGGTTTGGAAAATGTTTCAAGCTTCCAACAGTTGGCAACCATCACTGTTCATCCTACTTTGGTGCTCCCAAGAAAACAGGCTTAAAGGGAATTCTTAGTAACCGCCTTTTAAAAACGACTTTACCTTCTGGATTTCTTTTGCAAATCACATTACTTGTTATAAGTAATTCTTTGGGGAACAAGAAAAACTTTGAATAAATCCTTCGGGCTGACAACTCAGGTATTGTATCTAGCAGCGTTTCTTAAAACCACTGGATAAAGTCAAGAGACTTCATGTACTTACTTTCACAGACAGTGACACCCAACAATTCATTAGTTTTGATTGGAAGGTATTTTTTATAATTCTGGAAGCCATTAGTTTGGGGAATGACACAGAAGAAAATGAATATGCCTAATTTGAATCTCTGAATTGAGCTGTTCAAATGACTGAAGTGATGCCCTTTAAAATTCGTATTTTATAAGCTTTTAATGTAGTTATGCAAATGAGGATTTGTAAGAGAATTCAGCTGCACATTGAAACTTTGAGTTATCGGTTCTAAATAAGCCCCTCCTTTTTTTTTTGAAGGTGAAGGAAATTGGACATTCAGGATTGCTTTTGACAAACTCTTTCCACGCATAAGTAGCAGATCAAACGAGTGTTGAGCCATTCGGTTGTGGCGAGAATTGATGCTGGCTTGTTGCCTTGCTGTGGGCAGAGGGTCCGGCCCAAAGTCTTCCAGCTGGCTTTCGTGCCTAAGACAGGACAGGAACTCAGTCCCCCGGTTTCTGGCCTGGTGCCTTCACCACTAGACCAAACTTCATATTAAAAAAATATAGGTTGAGGGGAACATAAGGTATAAAATGGAGAGAAGTCAAAATTATCCCTTTGTGCCTTTTGATGCTTATTCAGGCAGGAAAATTGTAGTAGCAAGCGGCTTTTCTTTTACCTAAAAGCAGCAGGAAACAACATACCTCTACTGCCAGGTGTGTGGTTCTATGGCCATCCACTCGTGACTGTTAGGCAGAGAAGTAGGTAGCAGCAAATTGCAGGCAACAGATTGGGTATACTTTCTAACTTTATTAAAAGTGGGGGAAACACATTCTAGTGGTGCTGTTGTGCTTTTTCACTAATGCGTGGCTAAGGATCTGCATTTGAGAATTCTAGAAAGATGTCACACCAATACAACCAAAGAGGGTTACATTATGGGAGGTTCAAGTTGAATTATGGCCACAATTGCAGGACCAGATTCTCAGTTGTTGAGCAAAGTGGTCATTAAACAAGACACCCACACGATTGCTTTGCTCAATGACCGCAATCCTGGCTCTAATTGGCTGCAATCATGAAGTGATTATACAGGTTACTAAGCAGACAGAGGAAGAGCTGTCTGTCAAAACGAGGGCATTCCTGTACCTGGATTTTATTTTTTTTCCAATTTCATACATTCCCCAATTTTTCAAAGTTGTGAAACAAGTCATACCAACTTTTCAGAATTTATTTAAAAAAAATGTAAACATGGAATGATTCTGTAGAACTAACAATAAATTGCCCACACTGCAGTAACAGCCAGTACTTCATTTTTTATACTCGTTCCAGGGCTTCCAGCATAATAATGCTGTTTCCTCGTATTACCTAGAAATCAGAATAAATAATTATAATTAGCATAGCTAAGAATGAATTTGAAGAAAAAAAATTAAACTAGCTTCAAGATGGCTAACTGTTCTACAACTGTAATCCAGAAAGATCCATGACGTTGCTTAGTCTTTCATGGGAGTATTTTTGCTCCACTAGGATAGCATCTGTTGAGTGCTTCTGGTGATCCCAATCTAAGAGTATTGGTACTAGGTTCTTAAGTGTCAAAAGTGCCTGGATGAGAATTTGAGTTTTTACCTAAATCACAAAATACAAATGCTAATTGCTTCCTTACTGCTAGAATCAACATAAGTTGATTTATATTGCAACTCTATTTATATAATTCTTGAACATGAAAGAGTGTGCCGTTGTACTGTGCCATGACAGAATGCAACAGCCTAACATTCCTTTCCCCGGCAAAACAATTCTTATAACTTAATTCTTATTTTTGCTTACCACCATCCCTATGTTGTTCTGTTGTCCACCAGGTGCCATTTCCACACACTCATCTATCACCAAATTCATGAATGGATCAAAACCTCTTAATATCCCTTGAACATGCCGACCTCCGTTTAGTTTTACTGCAAAGAACAGACAGCAAGTTAAGTTATCCTCAATATTGTTTGCTATGGCCATTTTCCCACTACAACTAAAGTGTGAGAATTAGCACATAAGGCTTCAACAGTTTTTGTTAAATCACAGTTCTTTTAAACCAAAGTTTTCTTCCGTGAGCAAATAAGCCCCAGGAGACACGATCAATTATTTCACCATCTCATTCACTATTAAGAGTTACATGTATACTTAGAACAAGCTAAAGGCAAGAGTGAAACAACTCTAGTAGCTGAATGTCATTTGCTATTTCATGCAGAGGTTCAACAGTAACTCAAAAGACAAACCACATTCACTGAGACTGCAAATACTCGTGGACTTTTTCCTGCTGTTGGTTCCCTCTGGTGAACTGAAGCATCCCATTCTAAGATTTCTTCAGCAGCATTAACACAGTCAATAAGAGTATTGTATATTTCTGTAGAAGTGTAGTAATTCTTTGCATAAAATGCAACTCCTCCCCCTCTTTTTGAGTTGGGCGTGTTTCTTTTCAACAGTTTATATCCATCTAGTTGTGTATTCCATTTATGGGTTCCATCCCACTAGACATACCGAGTTCCCTCAACTGTTCATCCTACAACTTAGCCTCCAGACCCTTCATCGTCTTTGTTGCTCTTCTCTGCATTTTTGTATTATGGTGACCGGAATTGGACATAAATACAGGGAAACAGATAGAGGGAGACTAAACCATTAATGAATTATGTAAATTAATACAAAAGTAATGAAAAATTTAGGGCATAAAAGACCAACATTTGGACAAGTACTGAGATGCAACAGATAGAGAAAATAAGGGGAAGTGAGCACATCTCAGGAAAATTATTTACACAAGATAACCAGACACGAAATAAATTGTATAGTTTTTTCCTTGCAAAACAGAATCTCTAAAACAATCAGTTCACTTACATGATAGCTTCTTGTCCATAAACCTGAAAATTCAAAACAGAGGAAATAAGCCTCATGCAAGTCAAGTTCATAATAAAGAAAAATTCTCAATATAAGAAATATGCAGATTCAGTGTTTAAAAAGATAACTTGGGACCACCCTTTATGAAACACTGTCTTGAGCAATCTTACGAAGCTTCTGTCCTTTGTCTTCATAACCTGGCTTTGTATGTCTTGCCCATTTCCTGACCGAGGAATGGGAAACTCCAAAGCTTTGAGCGTAGGATGGTGCAAGAACGGTCACACCCGGATGTTGTTCTCAGGAAAGACGGTCCCTTTCCAAGAGCAGGAACAAAGGTACAGCTTCTTTTAGACTCAGGGCCCCAAAGAAGAGTTCTCCCAATGGGACGGCTTGTTTTGAGGGGTTACCTTGGCTGGGAGATTTATATACTTTATGTTGAACTTAATCATACTCTTATCTATCAATCGTATTTGTACAGGATGTGACTGGCCAGTAAATAATAAAAAGAAATGACAAAAAAATTATATCGACAACATTCTGCAGTTAAGAACAACAATTAGGATTACTACTAGTAGCAGAGAGTTTTTGTAGGCAATACAGCCATCTCACTAATTCACCACTTCCTTGAGATTTTAAAAATTGTTTTATATTGTTTTTCCCTCATTCTCATATTAGATTGTTCTTTTTTGTAGAATTTATATTTGGTTTAATAAAGTTTGTAGGCTGTCAAGTCATGGAAAAATATATTTCATCAGCATTCAAAAACTACTTGATGGCATATAATCAATCATATATGAAAGGTGGATGGCTCAAGGACAAGTATAGAAAATGGAAAGAGGGACACGTAACCTAAGGCAGAATAATAGCAAATAGCCTGAATCTGAAAGGCTCGGGATGAACTAAGACTTGCAACAAATGTCAAAAGTAACAAAAAAGACTTCTTTCAACATGTAAAAAACAAGAAAGAAGTCAAGGAAATGACTGGTCCACTAACCGGAGAAGATGACATGGAAGCAATGGGTAGCAGGGAGAAATTGGAATGGCTTAATTCATTCTATGCATCAGTTTTTACATAAAAGGAAAAACTAGTCCAAACTAACAAAAGCAATATTGTAAAAAGATTAAGAATACAAGTCAAAATAGAGAAGAAAATAATGGTAAGACAACACCTATCTATGCTAGATCAACAGGACCAAATGGATTTCATTCCAGGGTTCTGAAGAACTGGCTGATGTGATCTCAGAACCACATCTTTCAAAAATCCTGGAGCACCAGGGAACTACCAGAGGATTGCAAAAGAGCAGATGTGGTTCTAATCTTTCTTAAAAATGAGAAAAAGGGACCTAGAAAACTGCAGACCAATCAACCTGACATCAATATCTTGGAATCCTGGAAAAGATAGTTAAGTAAGGGATCTGAGAATACCTAGAAACATACAAAGAAGCTAACATGGGTTTATCAAGCACAGATCATGCCAGACAAATCGCATTGCATTCTTTGACAAAGTGATTACATTAGTGGAGCAGGGATATGCTGTGGACATAGTATAGTTAGATGTCAGTAAGGGAGCTGACAAAGTAGACCACAGTCTACTTCTTGGTAAGAGAGAACAATTTGGGATAGACAGCATCGCCACCACATGGATTCGCATTGACATAGAGGGAAACATGCAATGGAGTACAACTTAGGCTCAGGACTCTTCAACCTCTTCCTAAACAATTTAGATGATGGGATATTAGGGGAACTCATCAAATTTGCAGATGACCCTTTAGAAGATCTGCTCAAGAACCAGAATTGAACACTGGACCCTATCCAACAAAACACAATCCAGTGATGAGAAAAGCAAGAGAAACCAAATGCATAGGTGCAAAATGGGCTTCACAGCAGTAACTGTGCAGGGATCTTGCAGCCCTAATGGGCAACCACTTAATATGAGCCAGCCTGGTGCTGCAGCTGCCCAAAAAGGGAATGCAGTCCAGGGCTGCATCAACAGAGGGGTGGCATCAAGTTCCCATGAAGGGGTCCTATCGCTTTATATGGCACTTAGTGAGGCCACACCTGGAACCCTGAGGCCAATTCGGGTTAGGACACCCAAAAGATGTTGAGTCTCTAGAAAGAGAGCAGAGAGCAGCAACGAAGGTGAACCTATGACCTCCAAGGCCCCTGAAGGCAGGACAGAAGCCACCGACGGAAACTAACCGAGGAGCAACCTGGAAGGGAGAGAGAAGCTTCTTCACGCTGACAAACGTTAAGCAGCGGGACCGCTTTGCCCCCAGAGGTTGGGGGGAGGGCATCGCTGCAGGCGCTCAAGGAGAGCCTGGACAGCCACGTGCCTGAAACGGAATGGGGTCTCCTGCTTGAGCAGGGGGGCTGGACTAGAAGACCTCCGCGGTCCCTTCCAACTCGGTTGTCCTGAGGAAGGCATCCGCCGGGGGAAGGAGCGTCTCTTGACGGCCAGGCTTCTAAAAAGGCTGCCAAAGGAACCCCGACCCCCAAGCCCGGCCAAGATCGGCTCCTGCAGGAGGGGGGGAGCTGCCCATTTCCCGTCCCCGCCCAGGCCGAGAGGCGCGAGCGCTTGTGGGGCCGAGGGGAATGGGGGGGGCGGGGGGGGCTTTGCTGTGGGCCACCCGGAACGTCCCCAGGCCCAGAAGGACCGGCGCACGTGTGTGTCGGGGAAGGCACCTCTGCAAGTGGCTCTATGGCCACACGCCGCGCAGTGCATGACGGGCCATAGGACGAGCTCCCGCCGCCCGCTAGGCCCTCCGCTGACTTCTCTGGCCGCCGCGCCTCCGCCCCGCGGTGCCTCCGAGCGGAGCGCCCCGACGCTGCCCCGCGGCGCGGACTCACTTCTTCAGCTCCGGCGGGTGCGCTTTGCTCATCCTGCCTCTTCCAAGCCGACCGCCTCGCGAAGCGTCTGCCGGTCGCCTCTGCTGCGTTGGAACGTCACCACGGCGCGCACCTATCTGCCCAATCACCAGGCGGCTCGGGCGCAGGCGCAACCACAAAGGACGGCCAAGCCGACGAACGCGGAGTCCGCCCAAGTTCTCGCGAAGGGCGGGGCTATCCGGTCCTAGCGACCAATCAGCAAGCGTCCCGCCTTCTTTTTAAAGTCGTGCGGTGGCGCCGGCGTCTCCCGCGTTTCTGCCGTTTCTCTTCCCGCTGCATCTGCCGCTCCCTCCGCTCGCCCGGATTCTTCTCCCTCAGTTGCCCTGTGTCTTTGCTGGGCTCCCGGGAGTGGAAGGGCAGCTGCCCCCGAGGAGGCGAGCAGGATCGGTTGCCCCGCGCCTCTTGGCATTCTGGACCTGCCTCAGGCGACGTGCAGGGCTCTCCAACCTGGGCCGCTTTACGCCTGGTGGACCTCAACTCCCAGAATTCCCAGGACTCCAACTCCCAGCAAAACTGGCTGGGGAATTCTGGGAGTTGAAGTCCGCAAGGCATAAAGTGGCCCAGGTTGGAGAGCCCTGGTTCAAAGCTCACCTGGTGCTTTCCCCTCCGGAAGTCCGTTGGCCTCCTTTGCGGGAAAGGTGAGCAGAGGCAGGCAGGTCTCCCGGTAACTTTCTCAAAGCAGCGCCTTCCTACCGGGCTGCATTTTCCCTCCTCTTGAAAGGGCCAGAGATGACCAGCAATGGCATGTGAAGGAATCCGCATCAGCATTCCCTGGTTTTTTGAAGCCTCTGGGAAGGAAATTCAATCTCTCCCAAATCCAGCCAAGTTTCTTTTCCATTCAGCTACAGCTGAGCTACCATTCGACTCTACAGCCGAGAGCAAAACAGCTAAATGCAAAGTAGTAACAGACAAAGTTATGGAATGCTGGAGCCCTTCAGAGAGTGCGCCATGGCCATCCCTCTGTTAGCAAATGGACTTTGGTGAGAGAAATCAATCAGAAAAGGCCACTCCCCATGCTGGTATTGCAGCTCTGTTTCCATACCTGACTTTCTTGCCCCTTCACAATCTGTGGTATTCTAGGGCACAAAGCCTTAAGCACCATGACAATTCACTCCATTAAAAAGTGAAATAATCACTTTTGTCAATCACTCACCAGGATTTCCTTTCTTCTTATATATGCACTACTATTTATTCTGCCCCCACAGCCAGCAATGAAGAGAAGGAACCATTCTTTCCAGCTCACTTTTCCAAGAAACCCTAATAGAACAATGTCTTGAGAGTAGCCAATAAGGTTACTCTGCTAAATACAGAAATTCTCCATACTGAAATGAACTCAGAACATAGGCCAAATGCAAATAATGTGAAACCGCATAAGATTTTAAGAATTTAATAAACATTTGTTTGGGGAGTGGCTAAAAAGACTTCATATTTTGGTAACAAAGTTTATATTTTGATGTCGCATTTTTAAAACCCCCTTAAAATCTTCATTTCTGACTCACTCAGCAAACTTTAGCTTTCCAGGTTCTGATGGCTCCTTTCCTGTTTGAATCCACTGTCATGAGTGGGTGGCAAAACAGTGACGAAACTTCTGCATAGATCTGGCCAGACCTGGATACACACACACACACGTGCATTTTCCCTACTCAGGACGTATTAAGGCACACACATCCATACCTGCTACCTGGTCAAAGAAAAAAAAAACCTGCTTGATGTGGATGAAAGCACAAATAGAAGGTCCCAGCAGCTTTGGAGAATTCAAAAGGTTTAATATTGTATTTTCTGTCACTCAGTTACATCACATGGCACAGAACCAACCGCCTCCTTGAGCAGGACTGTAGGAGCAGCCATTTTGTGTCTTTATTGTAGGGCACCAGAGGTATGAACTTGAACGGGCCTGAGTGAATCTGCCCTGCTAAGACAACAAGCGAACAAACTTTAGGGCTGCTAAGGAAGCACCTTTTCACCTCTCCTTCCCCATTAGCACCACAAGGGTCGGGAGCGTTGGTCAAAACAAGGCAGGGAGATCCCCTGGACTTGGGAACATATCCAGAGAAAACCCAACCCAGCCCCGTTTCCCATTCTGGCAACCGGCAGCCTTCCTTTCACCAGGCTGGGTGCATCCTCAGCCATCCTACCCGGAAGAAAGCGCCCGACGTATTCCCACGTTTGTTTCCTAGTTTCACCAAGTTCATGGCACCCTTCCTGGCCGGACCTGGGTTTGTGCACAGGGGTGGGGCTACTGAGCGATGCCAGCCAAGCTCTCTTTCATCTTCTTGGTCATGCTGGGGATGAGATGCACGTGGTCATCCACACACTTCATCACACAGTTCTCCAGCTGCAGCTTCACCTGCGACTCTTTGCTCCCGGAGTCCAAGGCGTCCTTGGCTTTGTCGTTGCAGTGCATGGTGCAGCGAGAGAGGCGGCTCTGGGGGGGGGGGAGAGAGAGGTGGGGACAGGGCAGCACAGAGTCTCCTCGGGCAACAGGAAGACCAACTGATCCCGGATCCCTAGAAGGACAGGGGGACCTTTGGGGTGCGGGGCAATGATGCAAATGATTCTGCCACCCCCCCTCAATGGCTGCTTCTCAGGCAGGGAGGCCCAGAGCAGGCAGAGCCAATCAAGAGGGCAGCCGGGGAGCCCAACCGAAGCTCTGGCCTGTTCCTATGTCTGCGAAGGCAGCTGCAACACCCCCCGCGCCCCCCCCCCCCAGCTCTGCGGGCTCGTCTTTCGTGTTTCAAGGGGGAAAAGGAGGGCTGAGTCTCGGCAAAGAGGGGGAGGAGGGACCGTTCCCCTCTCTCTGAGCGCGGAGGGCCGCGCGGCCTGGGCCAGGGACCGTCGCGGGGCGGCCTGCTCACCTGGAAGCGCTCCAGCTCCTGCGTGACCAGGGCCTGCGCCTGGGCCAGCGGCGCGTGGCAGCGCTCGATGCACTGGTGCACCTGCTGCATGGAGGCCCGCGGGTTCTCGCAGCACGTGGCGCTGCAGCGGAACATCAGGCCCTGCGGGGAGGGGAGCGGCGCCCCGGTCAGCCCGCGAGGACGGACCCAGGGCGGGCGGGAGGGAGGGAAGCCCCGGCTCCAGCGCCGGAGGGGAGGCCGCGTGGCTCGGCCGGCGGCCCGCTCCCCCCGAAAAGCCGCGCCCGCCCCTCGCCCGGCCGACCGACCTGCATCTTGCGGATGTGCTCCCGCTCCAGGCCCTGCACCATGCCGTCGATGGCCTCCTGCACCCGCAGCTGCTGAGCCTCCGCCATGCCGGACGGGGAGCGCGCCGAGACGCCGCCGCGGACCGAGCCGGCGCTGCGGAGCACGAGAGGCCGCCCGCCCTCGCCCCGCCCCCGGCTGCCCGCCCACCCCACCCCCGGCGGCGGGGCCAGGGGAGGCTGGGCTCCGGGCCCGGAAGGCTCGACGGGGTTTGCTCTCGCCCGGGAACAGAAGCAGCTCCCGAGACCAGCGGAGCCCTGGGAGGGCTTCCTCTCCACCGCTGGAGGTTTTTAGGAAGAGATAAGCCGCCTTTTGTCTGGTCTAGAGTGCCCTGCTTGAGGAGGGGGCTGGACTAGAAGACCTCCAAGGCCCCTTCCAGCTCTTTGTCCTTCTGTTATTCTGATTAGGGGACGTTGACCTTGGGGGGGAGGGTGTTGGGGGGCTGCTCTGACGTCACCCCTTAGTCCTTCTTTTCATTAAACTTTTCCCGTTCCTGCAACTGTTCTTCGTAGGCTTTAGCCCCCCAGTAATCCTTGTTCCTCTTCTCTGCACTCTAAGATTTGAGTGTCTTTTTTGCACTGTGATATAATCATGGATCAATCCTGATTGTATCACAATGTTTCATGGTTATGTCATGAGATGTAATCATGAGTCAAATCACACCAACAAAAGCTCCCTCTCTTATTTGTGCAAGAGCTTAGCTGGACTTTTTGGTCCCTCCCTTTATAGGCATTCCTCTTTTCCACCAAGGTTTTATTTCTCCCTTGGCCTCAGATGGAGCAACGGAGTTTCAGATTGCAATAGCTGGTTGATTATTGCCTAAGTAATTGTCTTCAGATATCGAGGTCTGACTCCATTGAGTCAGAGCATGGGTAATAAATAAAGAGCTACACAATGAATTGCTGTTGTGTACCATTTGCTTAGGAGTAAATCCTGCTCGCCAAACAATTTGGCACTTTAAGGGACAGCTCTCTGGAAGGAATGGAGCTTGTAAAGCAAGCGCAATCTGGAAGGGCCTCTGTTTTGAAAGTTTCCTGCAAGTTCTCCCCCTTCCTTAGCCTCAGGCTGGAATCTGCAACAGGTTGACCTACCCTGTTGTCTGTTGTCAGCATTGCCTAAATCAAGCAGAAGTACTTTACCAACCTGAAGTACATGCTAAGTATTATGAGCTGTCAAAGAACTTCAATTAACATGGAACCTAAACTGGAATAGAAGTCTCTTTTTTGCAAGGCTAATAACAGTTGCTGCTGAAAAGACACATTATGTCTTCAAAGTGCCTCTTGCAGACATGAACTCATTTATAATTCTTGCAAAAATGCCACCCTGGCCAAATACAATTTGGGGCAGCCAAAAGCTCAGAGTAGGTGGACAAGTCCCCACAACTGAGCCAGTGTGTGCAGCGAGGGGTCAAGAGGTTCAGGAAACCCCAGACAGACGGAGCACACCACGCCCTGGAAACCCGGGAAGGAAGCTGAAGCCACATCTCACTCTGGCTTGAGAGAGCCATTGATCGACTTCCTTTGAAAACCTTGGCCTGGTTGCCCGGCCGCATTTCCTTCTGAATGAACAAGGGCACCACTCAGGGCCGGAGGTTGGGCTCTGGTCCAGGCCAGAGGGCCAGCACTGAAACCAGTCTCCCTGGGGTGACAACCAACAGGCCATGCCAGTCCTCAGCGGGGCACCCAGCCAAGGTGGAGCCTTTCTGGAGTTACTACCTGCTGAAAATCTGAAACTCACCCCTGTGTTTCCTTCCTCCCTAGTCTTAAGTAGAACCAGAGTTCTTTGGAGCCTTCACAGCCTAAAGGAGAAGTACAGCGCCTGAAAAATAATGACAATCATCTCCAACCTTCTGAAAATGGATCACGGTGCCTTTCGGCTTGATGGAACTACTCTCCATGTCAAGAAAATACACGTGTTTCATTTTTCTACCTGTCTGCATGGGCGATCTCTCCAAAGGCTGGAGAAAGAAATTCTGAAAGGTAGATGCTAATATAGGCCACCACTGTGGTTTCCAGCTGAAGTTTTGAAGGGCTGGTTCACAACGCTGTGAAGCTGGGGGGGGGAACCAGATCTGGGATCCAAGACCAGATCCTCCCCTCACCCGTGGAAGCTCCCGAGGGGACTCTAGGCAGTTACTCTCTCTAATCTACCTTGCAGGGTTGTTGTTGGGAGAGGCAGGAGGAGGAGGAGGCATCACCTATACCGCCTCTAACTGCTATAATATTAATACAGGACAAACACTCCGGTCTCTCACTGGTTCCTAGAGACCTCTGGCTGGAAGGCAGCTGGGGGTCCTTCTTGTCCAAGCCCCTCCCCAAGGCCCTCCTGCCACAGCTGTCCTGGGTGAGGGAGCCCAGCTCCCCAGGGGGGGAGGCTGTCTATCCTCAGTGGGAATGGGAGGAAAGATTTCCAGCCGCAAATCAAGACTGGAATCCCATAGGAAAGTAGAAACCAGGCTCGTTTACCTGGGCCTAAAGGAAAGGGGGAAAAAAGCCCTAAGCTGCTCCACGGGTGCCGCCTGAGTCCCTGTGGCCTGGGGAGTGAAGAAAAAGGGGGGCTGCCCGGAGCAGGCCTTCTGCTCTGCCCTTGTCTCCCCCAGCTGCTCTTCTCCGCTCCGGCCTCCAACCTTGGAAGGAAAAGCCGGAAGCGCTTCTCCCGCTTTCTCTTGGCCTCCTCCTGCTCTGCTGGTGGCGGCTAAGTAGTAGACGGCCTCCCTCCCCGCTTTACTCCCAGACCTTCCACAGGGGGCGTGAACAGGAACCACCTCCTGGAAAGGAACTGGGGCCTCAACTACCACCACCAAGGGGCTCCAGCAGGGGGAGCCACGTGCAAAGTTTAAACCCGGAAAGAAGGATTTGAGGTCGGTCCTGCAATGTTTTGGTTTTACTTTCGAAGCTTCGACTTTGCCAGCAAGTCCTTTTGTGGCTCTGGATGTCCAACTTCTTCAGAGGTCCCAGATCAGAGCTTCAGAGGTTTATTTCCATAGGAATGGAATGAACGATGGGTGCCAAAACACCTGGGCTATTTTCTTGCAAAACAGAAAAAGCCTGCAAGCTGTGAGCCCACCTCTCCTCCCCAGCCGGGGCCCCCAAAAGGCCTCCGAGGGCCACTGGGGAGTGAGATGGTCCCGAGGCCAACTGGCCTCCCATGACTGTCCCGTAGGAGGAACCCAGGAGGAGGCTGCAGAGGTGTCTACAAAGGACAGCCAGCAAGGCCAAGATGGAAAATGAAGCTCTGCTCGTTTTTTTTAATGTCTTAATGCGCAATTTGTCTAAAATCCACGGGGAGGGTCAAAAAAAGGCAAGATGGTGGCCGCAACTACACTATCACAGCCCCGCCCCCTTTTCACGTGCAATACACAAAGCCTGGAGCTGAAGGCAGCTCCCCCTGTTAGGTCCCGAGGCTGCCCCGTTGGGAGCCTCCATTAAATCCAAGGAGGCGTGTTGTTGCCTTGACTGAAGTAATCTTGTCACAATTGTCTCAGGAGGGCGGCAGGGGCAGGGCCACCCCGGGGGGGGGGGGGGGACTTCCCAAGGGAGAAAGGTGGCAGAAGCTTCTGGCCGACGGACATGGCTGGCTGCAGGGCTGGAGGCTCAAGGCTCAGCAAAAAGCCGCTGCCTGTTGCATCATCTGATCGGGCCTGAGTCTCTGTTCCAAGGAGACCAAAGTGTCTCTCCAAACTCTTGAGTGCTTTATTGTGCACTTCTCGGTTTTGGATTTCCGCTGCTGCTGCTGCATAATTTCTCTTCCCCCCCCCCCCCCCCCCCCCAAATCTGGAGGAAAACACGGACCAGTTTTATGTTCTGAGAGTGGAAAAGCTATTCCAGAGTAGCCCTTCTGTGCTACTCCTGCCAGAACCTCACCCCTTCCATTGCCCACAAGAGCAAGAAGCCTCTTGGCAAAGAAAGAGTAGGAGGACAACTGATTCTCTGCCGAGGGCTCGCCCCCCTCCACCCCAGGAGGAGAGGGGTGGGTAGGAAGACCCTCCTGGCCTAGGAATGCCTGCAGTCATAAATGACAGCAGTGAATGGAGGAAGAAAATAGCTCGGAAGCACAAGGGAGGAGAAGAAGAAGAAGAAGAAGAAGAGGCCACCCGAGGAACAGCTGGATCCCAGTGGCCGTCCCTCACCCAAAGAAGGAGAGCTCAGCCGTCTCTGCGGGACTCCGCGAGTCTTTAGGCGGTGCTCTAAAATTAAGGGCCATGAGGTCATTGCAAGAGCCTTCCACAGATTCCCACGGGGAGGCATCCGTAGGCCTTCAGGGCTCCTGCTGCAAGAGTTTGGCTGACGGCCAGGCCTTATATGGCTGGGCGTTGGGACTCAGCCTGGAGGGGGCGGGCTGGGAAGGGCTCATAGTAGCTTGTGATGCATTGCGCATTCGGTAGCTGTATCGATGACTTACGGCCATTTCTTTAGTGAACCTCCCCGTGGTCGTATGATCAAAATCAGGCAACTGGCAGTTACATCGACTGCAGCTTTCTGGGCTCTTGGGATCAGCATGTGCGACTTCTGGGTTCGGACAAGCAAAATCCACGGGGAAGCCAGATTTGCTTAACAACCATGGGGTTCCCTTAAGAATTGTGTCAAAAAGGCTGTAAAATCAGGTACAACTTAAGAACTGCATTGCTTACCGATGGAAGTTTCAATTCTGCTCATCAGCCGAGGGCCACCTATATTAACTGCTGATCTCTGTGTGTCCAAAACTTTACCTGGGGGAGGGTGTGCTTTAAAAGAAACTAGTGTTGGATATACAATGATGTCTGAAAGTTGAAGGAAACTGGGGTTCTATCCTTACTGGCCAAACCATTTAAGACATGTGGACTTCATCTCCGCAAAATTCCCTTGCTCCCTGGGGCATTCCGGAAGTGAAGTGTCTTAAAGTAAGCATTTACTTTACTTTCTTCAGTAAGGCCTAACAAATCAGACCACAGCCTGTTTTTTGATAAGACAGAAAAATGTGGGACTGATAATGTCACCACCAGATGGACTCCCGTTTGGTTGGCCAGTCACACTCAGTAGATGGTCCTCAATGGAACGACATCTAGATGGAGAGGAGCATGCCGTGGGGTATCTCAAGGCTCTGTTTGAGGGCCAGTGCTCTTCAACAGCTTCATAAATGCTTTTGATTAGGGAATAGAAGGGGAACTCATCAGATTTGCAGATGACACCGAGCTGGCAGCAATACCTAACCCTTTGGAAGACAGACTCAAAATTCAGAAGGATTTTGACCGACTTGAACACTGGGGCCTATCCAACATAAGTTTAATTAGGACCTTCAGTAATCTAGCAGGTGCATTCAAGCGGGACCCTACGCTTGATTAGTGTTAATTTGTGTTTTTGTGCCTCCTTAGTGTGTGAAACCAGCCTGTTTAATTAGCTGATGGGTCAACATATTGTGCACGCAGAGAAAATGGATTAATTCAGTGCCAAGTTTAGTCCTGTTGGGTAAAGATATATCTTTAGTCTTCAGTAATATGGTATGTAAAGAGAAGAACACGTAGGACAGTGTTTTTGGGGAATTCTTGGAGATGAAGTCCACACCTCTCAAAGTTGCTAACACTGAGAAACAAAGATGTAGCAGATGTCCTGGCTGAAACCAAGGGCTCAGCTATTCCACCAGCTTATTCCCAAAATGGCCGACCAGATGTCCACTGTGAAGACAGAGACTCCTTGTCATCAGCAGCCAAGGATGATGACCTCTCCTGAGGACCTTCCCAGCACTTGGCTTGGGACTGACACGGATTCTGATCCTAGCAGCCACTGAGCGCATCCACAGTCACGACTGCTTGAAACAACCACCCTGCCTCCTCTGCAGGGCAATGCTCAGATTGTGAGTGTAACCCAGCCCAACTTAGCTATAAAATCATTAGAACCTTAATAGCTGCCAATGGTGAAGCAATGTGGATAAGAACAAAATGGCAATTTGGTGGCCGGATCATGTGTGATTTTCAGATGGCTCGTAGCTGTCAGCCCACTACAGTTGCCCAAGTGGGTGAAGTGGATGTCTGGGCCGCATCACACAACATGAGGGCTTGGAATCAGGGCCCACTTCAGCCAACGCAAGATGCTTGTGCCATCCTCGTATTTCTTCATGAGGAAGGGAATCATAAGACTTGATGGTTTTCAAAGGAAGTGAACGCAAGGCTTGTTCGGCCTGATCAGGGACCTTGTGCGAGTTTGGTTGTCTCGCTTATCTTGCTTGCCTGCTTCCTTCCTTATTCTGTGGTTTTCCTCAGAAGTTTATTGATATTCACTATGAAGAATCTCCACGGCAACCTGTGGGTGTGTTTGGTTATCCCAGATCATCTGGAGCGGGAGAGAAGAGGGACCATTGCCCGATGGGAAGCCAGGCAAGAAGAATTCTCCCAGAACCTTCTCATGCCTCTCACCAGGCCGGGAGGGCGTATTTTGCCAGACCTCCCAAAAACGGCAAGAGAGGCTCTCTCCATTCCTCCGCCAGCCACTTTTCCACTCCTTCCTCCACCCCAGAGGTTTAGTATCCAAGAAGCATCTTCTGTTGACGTTAAACTAGCTTTGAAGTTCCCCAAACGTAAAAAAATAATTCTGAAAAAAAGGAAAGGCTTCCTCAAACGTTAAGCATTCTTCAAATCTGCTGATGTCCCCTTTTTGTATCTGGCTGGATCAACTTTTGCTACGTAAGGGAGTGGGCAGTGCTGCATCATCAATCCAGGGAAGGGCCGTTTCAGAACATTTCCCCACCCAGCAAATCCGGATGAAGAGCGCAGCCAGATGATGAGCAGGTATAAACCAAAGGCGGGTCCTTTGCACATATCTCCCCCCTGTTTGGGGCAGGCAATCCAGGGGACAGGTGGAGCTGAGCTACTCCCTGCCAGCCGCTCGGGGGCCTCCTGCAAGGCTTTTTTTTCGTGCCTTCGGGTGATATTTCAGCGCCTGCAGAGCCTCCAGGAGCTGGGGGGGCCCGGGGGGGGGGGGCTGAGTGTGTGCCTTTCGCATGACTTCAACCTCCACAATTAGCAGGGTCGCATTCCTGGCTCCCAGGGCCCAGATGACTTCACCCGGTGATGCTTTCTGGGGGGGGGGGGGGAGAAGGGGCAGGCCAGCAGATGGCAGACCCTTGGCTGCCGGCTACCCTTTGGCTACTACCACAAAAGATTTTGGGGAGCGTCCCCTGCCCTCTACCCTCAATGGGGGACCACAAAGGTTAAGGACACCTGGCTCAGGTGTAGCGAGCAGGCTGCCCCTCCCACCAGCATTTTCTCTCCTCCCGAGGACCATTTGGAGCGTGTGTGTGTGTGTGTGTGTGTGTGTGTGTGTGTGTGTCTCAGCAGTGGTGGTGGCTGAGTGGTCAGAGCGACTGTGATCAGAAGGAGCCCAGGCTCCCTGAGGGGAAAAGGTGAGTATGGGTGATGGGGGGAGGGGCTGCTCGGGATGAGAATATCTCCTCTGTGGATCAGGCATTCGGCCCAGGGAGGTCGTGGTCCTCCCTGCGCTCCCTTAAGGCGCAATGGGAGCATGCTGGGCCTCTGCGAGCTGTTGGGCTCCATCGCCCGTGAGTCTCCGCCAGGACCAGGAATATGGGACCTCAGCGGGATGAGATGGGCTGTTGTGCTCTGCGGGCCCTGAAGAGGCCAGAACGAAGCTGTGAGGCACCCTGGTGACCCCGCCCTGAGAGCAGGAGGAGCTTCTCCCTTAAAAGGAAACGCAACCCTAAAACGACAGGCCAGCTGTGCGAACCAAGGAAAACAGGAATAGAATAGAAATAGAAATTAAACGGAATAGAATGGAATAGAATAATTTATTGACCAAGTGTGATTGGATGCGCAAGGTCATTAGTTGCGAAAATGTGGGACGGCAGTCGTGCGAGGTGGAGGTGAGCTCACCACCTGGTGCTTGTCCTGTAGCTGGTGGGCGAAGTCCTTGTGCCAGGACTTGGGCCCCAAGTGGCTAATGAAGGGAGGAAGCAGAAGGTCCCTTCCCACTCTGCCATTACACGGATTCCCTCTGGAAGGCCTGTGGGGGCCACGGAGGCCAGCTGGCTTTGCCCTGAAGGGTTAAGTTAAAATGGGCCGGGCAAGGCTGGCCCTGCGATCTGCTTTGCCAACGATCTAGCAGGGCCCCCAGGATCCCACGGGCTTAGCACCGTGATGGCCAAGCTGCTCACAGGATCCCATGCAGGGTCTCCGATGGCCCAGCGGGATCTGCTCCATTAGCAATACGATGTCATTGTGCAAGTGAAGTGAAGGTGTTGTCCCTCACACCGCTAGGCCAAGGATGGCCTCATTGGGGCTCATAACGCTCCCCTCTTCCTCTCGGTGCTCACAAAAGCTGCAAAAGATAACATGGCCTCCAAAGCGGCCATAAATAACCACACATATATATAAAGCTGAGGAAAAAATGATGGAATCCCGAGCATGTGGCTATGCGTCATGGCATACTTTGTGCATAACTTCACCTTCAGACCTTCCACTACATCATTAGAAGGCGGCCAGGGCCCACCCCAGGCCCACAGTTGGCAACCATCCGGGCTCCTGAGCAGGGAAGCTGACCGGCCGGCCATGGTGCCCAGGCAGCAGAGGGTGGCAAGCGGGTCTGCCCTTGCCGGCCGGGGGTCCCTGGGGCAGGAGCCAGGCCACCCTCCCCACACGTCTGCTGCCCGAGGGGTCACCTCTCCCCCCTTGGCTTGGAGCCCAAGGCCTTGTGGCAGAGCAGCCTTGCTGAGGTGCCTTCGTGCAAGAGGAGAAGCTTGGAGAGAAAGGAGCCATTCATTCTGGCCTTCAGAATCGGGCCCAGAGGCGAGTCTGCAGAGGGTGAGGTCATTTCCAGAGGGGCCCCACAGGCTTTGACAGTGAGCCTAGGCTGAAGTCATCAGCCGGAGCCCATCTGGCCAGGCAGGCCACCCACCCGCGGAAGGAACACCGATATCACAGACAGAGAGGGGGGGGTGTCAGCAGCAGGAAAGCTCCGCTCGCCACAACGGAGAGGCTCCATTTCCGAGAAGGACCTTGGGGGCACCTGGCGTGCCAAGGAGAGCTCAGCTCCCAGAAGCAGAAGAGGGGTGGGGAGAGTGTCGGAAGGACCCTCCCTTCATCAGGGTTGCATCAAACTCTCTGGGCAGCACAGCTTCATGTGGGGGACCCAAGACAACAGTCTCCTCTAAACCTTCAGTTCAGGAATGGTGGGCAAGGGAGACTTTTATGGGCCTGCAGATTTATGTAGGTTTTATGGAAATGGGAGGATCGCATTACTCTCTAGTGAGAGGGGTGGGAACCATTTCTTTCTTTCCCAAAGAAGCAAAACATTGAAATGAAATAATATATAAGCTGGTTTCACACATTCTCTGCCAATATGATTTGTTCGGTTTGGCTTAGTATATGGCGTAGAACAGATTCAGCCAGTTGTGGCTTATTCTACAGACAATGATTGAGGCATGGCTTAGTGCAGTGTGTGATCAAAACTACAAGATCCATGCAGGAATCGTGTTATAACCTATATATTTCAACTCTGCCCTTAAAAATGTCCCTGATTTATGGCTTAAAGGAGAGGACGATTACATGACTCAATTTGTCAGTCGTGAGTTGTTGGATAAGCATGTCTAGATATTAAACCTCATGGGAATGCTGCCCTTATGTACGTACGGCTTGTTCAACAAACCATAGTCCAATTCATTATCCCAGTAATAGGGATGGAAAGGAAGTTGAGGGGGTGCACCGATACTGGACTCCTGCAGCACCTGTCCCTTGTCCCCTGGACGGGAGAGAAAATGGCATGATCCTTCCCACCAGTGTGAATTTCCCCCTCATTTGCATGACAGTCTCATGATGCACAAGAGGTGACTGTGGGCTGTGCTGACCCCAGGTGGCTTCCTCCACCAGCACTACCATCCCTGGAGATCAGGAAGGCTCAGTAATGAATGGCCTTAAATCTACTTGGCTCCAGTTTCCCGAAGAACCCGGCTTAATCTAGAGGTCAGAGGAGTCGATCTTTGCCAGCCAGTGCTGATTCACTCTGAAAACTCCTGGGAATGAGTTGAGCCCCATGGCCTGCCTCCCTCTCGCGAAGCAGAGCAGACCAGGAACTGCAAACCAGCCAGTCTGGAACAGGTTGTAAAAAAACCAACTGGGAGCACCTGGAATGCACTGCAGTTACTACATGGTTAAGAAGAGCTGTGTTTACACCCTGTTGCCCAAGCACAGGTTGGTGACTCAGTCACAAGATATTCGGCTGAGCAAACCTTTGGTGACAGGGACCCCCCCCTTGATGCTTTGTGGGGGGCGAGAGCCACGAAAAGGCGGGGCTGCATCCAGTGGAAGGCCGCATTGTTGTGCAGCTGTCTTTTTTTTAAAAAAAAAAAAAACAAATTTTATTCAGTTTTTCACATTAAAAACAAAAATCTCTTAGTGGACAACATATTTCCGGGTCATCACCTTTACATACAAATATGACAGCAATTATACATTCATATATGCATACTTAATTCTATTATTACCTTTTCCATTCCAAATGTTCAGTAAGGAGAGAAACAAACACATTAATTCTAGCCTCTTTCATTGATCTCAATCGAAGCAGCTTTTTGTTTCATTTCAATTATTTCAAATATAATCCTTTAATATTTATTTTAAAAATAAAGATAATATGTGTTTGCCTAATAATAATAATAATAATAATAATGATAATGATAATAATTAAAAAGTTACCAATGTCTCTCCTTGCTTTTAATAGTCTATATTAACTTATTAATTTAGTTGGTTCTTTAGTCTGTCATATTCCCTTTCCATTACACATTCTTTTTATAAATTCTAGATTAATACAACTTTTAAAAAACACACAAGTATAGGTTTCCCCCCTTTTACTGTTTTGAGTGTGACACCTCAATGATTAAAATATACCTTTATTCCCTCATCTTGATTCCCAATAAACCATTATTTTTAAGAAGTTACAATAATAATTCCATCTTTTCACTTGGATTCCGCAGCATATTTTCCCGCCTTGAATTTTAATAAGAGTTACCAGTATCTATATTACCCTACTTTCTAAATATTTTTAATTGCAGAAATATTCTTATTACCCCTTGTCATCCTGCAGAATCCCCTTTTTAATTCATCAACCATTATCTCTGAAAAAACAATTTTTCAACATTTTACTATTTCCGTATTTCTTTATTTCATGCACCTGTTTCTTACTGCTTCTCCTCCCCCTCTTTTCCCCATATCTTTTCTCATTCCAGTTTATATCCCTCTCTTTCTTAATATCTTCCTTTCCCCTTTTCTGCTGGGTCTTTCTGCCTTTCCTGACTTCATAGGTATTCCCCCTTTTGATTGCCTTCTTAAATTTCAACTTTTTAACCTTCCTTCTTTCCCCACTTCTTTGTAGTGTTCTTTGTGTTAATTGTCTATTTAAAATGTCTTCTCCTTGAGTCGACTCCTCCTCCTCTGAAGCTCTTTCTTCTTGTTCTTCAATCACCATTTCCATTTTTTCTAACACAGAGCAAAGTGATTCGCCTTTTTCCTGTAGTAATTCTCTCATATTTTTAAGTTCCATTTTTAATTCCCGAAGAGAGATCATCATTACACACTCTTATATTTTATGATTATTAAAGTCCACCCAAAAAAAAAACACTTTTACTTTCCTTCTTTCTTCTTTCAGTTTTCTAAAGTTCTCAATTATTTCAGCCCAGGGTCTATACCAAAAACATCAATCAATCCCACAGTCAGTCTTTCCTTGCTTTTTTCTTTATTCTGGTTTTGCTTCCACTTTCTAAGATTCTTACTTTGTTTCAATATTTCTTTAATGTTATATCCACACAAGTTCATTCAGAAACAGGATGCTTTCCCTTTTGTTTGAGGTCAAGTTTTTGTCAAAAGGTGGCACTCTCCATTATACAAAGTCTTCACCTTTTCCCCCTATTTTTTTATTTAGGGTTTTTCGAACCTCAATATTCCAGCACAGTCCAGTCTCCAATTTGTAAACTTTATTATTTTTTGACAATCTTAAGTCCAGCTTTATTTTATGCCTGTTTATTCCCAAAATATTTTAGTCCAATTTAGTTAAATCTTTAGTTTCAGCTTCTTCCTTTCCCGGTTCAAAGCCCCGCTTAGCTGTCAAAAATATTTTCTTTTTTTCCCCCTGTCCCTTTGTAATTTCGCCGCTCACTTTTCTTTTCTTAAAAATTCCATGTTACCTTAATCCCGGGGTGCTTTTGTTTAGTTGTATTGCCCAGTTGTCCCGGGTCAGATATTATCCACCTCTTTCTTCCCTCCTGCACAAATCTTAATCCAGCTGAGTCCTCCTCTTCGGGGTGGCCATTTTAAACCACCACTGCAGTCGTCTTCGGGGGGAAAAAGACCAAGCCCAGGGGGGGAGATGCGGCTCCCCCCAACCTGGCTTGCGGCTTCCCCTTACTCCGCCGACCCTCCAAGGCAGCTTCAGCCCCTAATCGTAATGATCGGGGCTCTCCAACGAAAGAGCACGGACCATAGCCGCAGAGAGTCGCGATCTACGGTCCGTCAGCCTTCTTCCTGCAGCTGTCATTCTGTGCCACATTGTGCAATAGTTCTACCAATTCCCACCTCAAAGGAGTGACCGGAGTGCTTTTGGCCACCTGGCCCCAAAAAGGGAGCCAGCAACAGGCAGCTGTATGGCTACAGGAATTCCCCCTCATCACAAACCACGATTAACTTTTAAATCATAATAAGCCAAAACCAAGTATGGCCATGAGTGCAAGTGAAATATTTTGATAATTCACCAAAACCTCTCCGGGATGCTACAAGGGCGCAGGTGGCATTTCCAGCAGATTCCGGGGCTCTTTGAGGCGGGTCTAACACGCTCCTCCCCCATGAGCCACAGTGGCCTTGACGGAAGCCCACCACCCAGGCAGAGCCACACCCTGAGCAAGCCTGGAGCCCTCCTCCCTTGGCGGCCAGCCTTAAAGGGGAGGGGGCAATGCATTCTGAAGGGGCTCCAGGCCCAGGCATCTGCTTCCCCTACTGCTCTGGCTAGACTGGCTGACATATTTGCAGTGGGATCTCTAGGCAACACAGACCTGTTTGCTTTTGGGACCTGCCCCCCCCCCCCCCCAGCCCTCATTCTGCCTTGTGCTTCTCAAAATTGGGCTCTGGATGTGCGTGGTTAGCGCCAGGTATCTTGGGGAGGGAGGGGGAGAGAGAGAGAGAGATGAGGATGGCACCTGCATCATTAGAGCTTTGTGCCCTGGCGTCCTTTTAGCATAACAGGACTTCCCAGTGTTAAAAATAATCCTGATGCAGCCTAGAAAAAGGCTGACTTTTTGCAAAAGAGGCTGGAAGAGGCGATCCCCTTCCCGAAAGAGATTACCTTCCAAGAGTCATTTCTTGCTCCTCTGAATCTCAGCCAGCAGTCATGTCCCCCCCCATGGTAGAAAGGCAGCCCCCACCCCGTCTTTCCCCCCTCCCCAGCACCTTCAGGCCTCATGGCAGGTCCAGCCAGCAGACCAAAGTTCAGCTGCTGAGGAGGGAGGGGGGAGGGGGGGGAGGGGAGCTAACCGGGTGTTTCTGCCCCTTGGACACTCCAACAGATAAGCCAGGCCAGAGCCTAACCAGATCACAGGGAGGCTCGTTCTACAGCAACAACCATTGGGTGTGTTTGGAGCAAATCACTTAACTCCATTTTTGCCTGTGTGGTTCAAGCCCGGCTGAAACTCTGCGCATGAAATGACGTACAAGCACGCCCCTCTCCTGTGGTTTTTCGGTTTTCAAACATAAAATGATTGCAGCGGGAACTGCTGTCCAAAGCAGGTGCTACTGAGACTGAAAGGACACCGAACGGAGCATGACCAGCGGGGCATCTTCTCTCTGGACAGGAAGGACTGGAATAAAATGGGCGTCCCAGGGAACCTCTTACGCCTGAGAAGACCTGCTCAAGAGGCTGCTGTTTGAGTGGGGCTCACCTGAGCTTCGGTCCCAGCCCCACCTGGGGCTCCCTCATAAGGCTGGATTGGAGGTCTGGGAGGCCCCTCATCAAACAGTTCGATAATCAGATCTTTTCCTCCTCTGAGGCCTCTTTCAAAACATGTGAAAGTCAGGAGGAATCTGGAAAAAGGGCGCCAGCCGTTTCCTCCTGAAAATCCTACGGGAAAGAATGACAACCGACTTCATTGCTGATTGTTAAGGATGCACTACAGGAAAGGAAAGGCTCCTGACAGAACTTAAAAGAGGAGGAAGAGACGTAGGCCTAAAACCATAGGGCTGGAAAGGGGCCGTAGAGGTCATCTACTCCAGCCCCTACCCAAGGCAGGAGACCTCCGACAAATGGTTGTCCCATCTTTTCTTGAATTCCCCCAAAGAGGACTGGGGGCTCCCCTTTCTCTCTCCCCACCTCTGGGAAATCCCTGAGAGAGCCAGTTACCTCAAGTTACCTCCCAGGGAAGTTGCCTGCCACAACTTTTTCCAGCTGTGGAACAATAATGCCAATGATGCTCTAATGGAAAGTATTTTTTCTCCAACTGCATTGCTTAGATGAGCGGAGAAATCCACATGAAATACTTTAAATGGCTAATTTCCACATTTTTCTCTCATGTTTCCAACAAAGACAAAAATCTATTTTAACTACTAAGGAAAATAAGTAAATATGTTAGAAAGGAAAGAATCATACAAACACCATGCATTTTCCTCATTAAAATGTCATCTTTAAAATTTTCAAGGCCCCTTTTGAGCCCCCAAGCTGGCCAGAAGCATCTCAGCTGGTTTAAATTCACAGATATATATATATATATATAATGGATGGCTGAGATGGTAAGGAAAATGCTATATTCGTCTACTGTAGCCAGAATTCAGAAGGAGTCCGGTAGCATCTTCTCCGACGAACAAATGCTATTAAAAGAGACAAGCCTTTGTATGTTGCAGATCAAATTTCCTCAGATGCAAATTTTATTTGAAGGCCGAAGTTGCATCCTTTAAATAAAATGTGCATACATTGGAGTGAGATGCAATGCATTATGCCGTTTGCGTAAAAGTTATTCTTCAGAAAAGATGTTATCAGAGCCCTTATTTTTGCCACCATAGATTCACGTCGTTGCAGCTCATGAAAGTGGGTGCTTTTAAAATAACATCTGCTGGAGGAAACTTATATGTAAAACTTACTTTTCTAAGGACTGAAGGAGACTCGGCTGGTGCTGTAAAAATCTTGCCAACCCAAATGTTCCTAATAACGGAAAAGCAGTTAACGAGCTATTTCCAAATGTAGCAACGTTATTAGATTAGATTATACAAACTCGGTGTCCTTCCAAAGGTCCTGATCCCAGTTTGAGCAAGATGGCTGTTCCCTGATCTCCCAGAACTCTAAAACCACCACAGAGAACTCGCTTGCAGTCTCCTAGTGAGCCGCAACTGGCTGGAGGAGCCTCGCCCAGGCTTTCCGGCTTTGTGGGCCAGCCTGGGGGTGGGGGGGGGGAAGGGGAAGGTTCTGTGTGAGGGGCAGGCAAGTGCTCCCACCACTCGTGCGTGGAGCTCACCCACCCCTTCCACGGCCCCATTCTTAACAGGCCACGGCCTGCTACTGGTCGGCAACTCCTGGTCCGGAGCACTTGTGGGCGATCTCAAACCTTCTCCTTGCCAGACGGGGATTCTGAAGAAATTTCAAAGACGCTTCAGGACTCCCCCTGACCTTGTGCCTGTCCCGGATGGGCCCTGGAGAAGCAGCCCAGCTTCTGCTCCATGTCTCTTCGTTTTCCTGGGGTCGTTGCTGGTTCCACTTTTTACCAGAGCTGTCTTCAGTTCTCCAGTTCTTGTCAGCCAGGAGATGACCTCTTGATGGCTGCAGGATTAATTGCAGGTGTTTAACTAGCTTGCTAATCAGAATGTTTTGTCAAATGCTTTGCTGAAATTAAGATGCATTAAGCCTACAGCTTTCCTAAGATTCATCAAAGAAGAAACTAGATGGATAAGTAACTTTGGCAAGACTAGCGCTGCCCTCTCATCAGTTCCCAATGAAAAAGAAGAACCCTTTTCTCTTCCAGTCATCCGGACCTTCCTCTGTTCTCCAGACCTTCTCAAGATGATGCTACACAAAGGTTCTGCCTCTAGAGCCACAGCCAGTTTTATCGCCTGAGAATTCCATAAAGTCAACATTACTAACCTATTTATGATTCAAATTTCTGGGCTGCTCAACTCCAAAGGGCTCTGGACAGCTTCAGAAATGAAGAACATGGGAACCTACTTAAAACAGTAGTCAAGGTAGCATGAAATAAGCAGGGCGGTTGGGGGCAGGAGACCCTCAGAAGACAACCTGCTTCTTTTGCAAGACCACCACCAGCCCCAGGTCAGGAGAAACCACCAAGTTTTTAAGGCCTGCCAGAACGTGGGCTGGAGGGGGTGGCAGGCTCTCTTTGAGGGGGAGAGGTGCCTGAGAGAGAAAGCCCAATGCCGGGCCTCGTTTCACTGCTGGCCCTCAATGCCAGAGGTCCTAGGGAGCAGGTGCCACGGGAGACCAGCTTGCAGCTCTGCCACGTGGGGCTCTGTAGGTGGCAGCCAGCGGCAGCATCCAGAAGGAGGCTCGGAAGCAGCCATCCCCCAGCGCAGCCCCACGTGAAGCTTGCCGCCGTAGTTCTGAGCCGAGCCTCACGATCCAGTCCTCCTGCCCCGAGCAGCCGGCAAAGCAGATCTTTCTGCTCCTCTGCCCGTGGGCTGCCCGGGTGGTGGTGGTGTTTACCTAAAGACCTCTCGGGCCCAACCGGGCAGGCAAGCGCAGGGCGGCGCTCGGCCTGGCTCTGGCTCTGGCCAGCAAGAGAGGCAGGCATGCCGAAGGGAAACCGTCCCTTCCTGGAAGGAGCCCGGTGCCGGGACCGAGGCAGGGGAGGCAAGAGGGCTCGAGGAGGACGGCCACCTCCCTGGAAGCAGAAGGCCGACCCATTGGCCGCGTTCAGGGCCTGCAACCTGATGAGGGGGCGCCCTCACAAAATGGCTGCCCCCGGGAAGCCCCGCAGGGTGTGTGTGTGTGGAGGGGGGGAAGGGCAAGGAGGCCGAATGGAAGCCCCCCCTCCAGCCTTTTGTGCGCGCCAGGCAGAGCTCCGGCTGCTCCCTCACGGCTGCCATTCTGACTTCTTTTGACCTGCTCTGTCACCGCCCTGCTTGCCAGAGTGGCTGCGTTGCTCCCCAAATGGCTGCCGTGGATTGAATGTCCAGAAAACAGAAGGCGGCCAGGGGCTGCTGGCTCCCTCTGCCCCCCCCCCCCCCCCCCCCCCCCCAGTCTGGGAGGCTCTGTCGCCCCAGTTCATCCCTGCCTGTTTGTGGGGTCAGAGGGTGCGTGTCCAAGCGGAAGCAGCAGCCCCACCCACGCAGAACCACTTGGCACGGACGGGGGAGGGGGCGCCCCCCCAGGAGGCTGGCTGGCGACTTCCTTTTGCATGCTCAACCAGGCCATGATTCAAAGGCCCTCGCTGGCCACCACACTGGTGTTAAAACAGCAAAATACCCGCTGTGGTGTCTGTCACAACCGCCGTGCCCTTCCCTAGCATCACACAGTCACAAGCCCCGTTTCCTCACTCGCCCCTCTTGCTCCCTCGCAGCCACCTGTGAGTCACGGCCTGCGGGACGGGCCTTTAGCACGCCAGGCAAGCGCAGGGCTGGGGTTGTGGCATGTGGGACAAACCCAGCCACTCAGGGACCGCTTGACACAACGGCCTCCAGATGGGTAACATTAGGACACTAAACTCGAACGTCTGTAGAACAATGGCAGGGCTAGAAAGGAAACCCAAGTGCTGGAACTGCGCCGGTTAGACAGTTGGAAATCCGTTCCTTTCTGAAGGGGCTGAAAGACCCTGCAGGGCTGATCCACTCACTGGCTGGGATCCAGGAAACCCCCCTCCCTCTCCACCCTTTTCTGAGTGGAAGGGAATCCCCCTTACCCTTCCTTTCACTCAGAGCCAAAAAGGGCTTTGTGGAAGCTGCCAATACCGGCTCTGAGGGGCCTCATGTTGAGGCAGGGTGAAGGTCTTGTGCTGCCCCCCCTGCTCCCCCCCCCCGGACGTTCTTTCTCTCTCTCTCTGTGCATTTAGTTCTGCAGTTTTGCCCAGGCCAAGCTGAGCTCTTCTGACACTTGGCAGGAAGGCACCGCTCATTCAGAACTTGGAAGGGTTAAAATACACACACCAACGGACGGTGGTTCTTTGCCCCAACAGTGGGGCTCACCACATCAGCCCTGAAGAGGAGATTCCCTTTGCACCCCGATTTATCTGCTCTGGAACCACGGTTCACACCACTGAGCCCAGGTGTGAATTGTTTGATGTTGGCTTTGGGTGATGTATGGAGCTGCCCAGGGCTGAGGAACTTGGACAGCAAAAGTTTACTTAAAAAACAAAACAAAACATCTAACCAATAATGGTTTATTAAAAATTATGGTTTGAGCAAGCCATTAGCACGAGAGCCAAAGCCGGGCACAGCAATAAGATGCGCAGGATTCCTCTCACTGGTCCCCCGCTCCAGCCATGGCTTCCTCCTGCAAAAGGGCTCCCTGCGCTTCCTGGCTTTTCAGGCTGAGGAGAAGGCAAAGATGGCGGCCATGGCAGTGGGGCCGGAGCTCTCCCTTCTTTTCCAGGGTGGCCACCCTCGTGCCCTCTTTTGCCAGCCCCTGTGGACACCATAGCCCAGGCCCAGGCCTCGTGCTCCCGCAGGCAGGTGTGACGGCAGGAGGGCCACTGCGCAAGAGGCAGGGTTGGAGTGGCTGGAGAGCCCTGGAGCCAGAGCACCAGCTGGGCAAGGCCGCATGTTACTCACACGGATCATGACGTGGGAGCTGAGCGTGGCCTGTAGCCAGGGAATACAGAGGATTAATTGGGGTAAAAATGAGCCCTTTGTGCAGGAAGCCCTCAAAGGAACTGCTTAAGCTTTGCCACACGTGGAACGTCCCGTGTGGGGAAGCCCCTGGGATCCATCAGAGTCTCTGGCTGCAGCCTCCTTGTTGCCCAGGCTGGGAGGGATCGTGCTGTAGGAGCTCCGGGGGGCCTGACGCATCTTCTGGCCACTGCCAACCATTCCCGGCTGCCCCTAGTTAGCCAGGCACAAAGGGGGCCTTGTCGGTGGGGGGGGAGGCTCAGGGAAGCCCCCAGGCACAGAGCTCTTCACAAAGGTGCATCTCTGCCAGGTGGGGGCCTGGTGGAAGGAACCAAGTCTGCTCCCCCAGCAGAAGAGACCCCCTTGCACACCAGCATTTGGGGTGAGCTGAAGAGGAAGAGGGAGGAGGAGGAAGAAGAGGAAGAAGAAATAGAAGAAGAGGAAGAGATAGAAGAAGAAGAGGAAGAAGAAATAGAAGAAGAAGAAGAGGAAGAAGAAGGAAGAAGAAGAAACAACAAACAACGAGCTGGGTCTGTACAATTGGTGGCCCACACCTGACTCATCCAGTATGTTTTGCTCCTGTAAGTTACCTGTCAGGCAGAGACGGTACCAGAAGAAAATCACTGATATTTGTAATTTAGGCTCAGATTAAACTGAAAAGTGGTTGGTGTACTGAAGCTTAGTGTGTGGTAGGAAACTGGCCACTTCAACTTGAAACTCACCACTTATTGCTTCATATGCCCTGGGACCCTGTCCGCTGTGTTTATTTAGAAAACCTGGGCTCAGCCCACTGTGTGAACATGGTTTCCCAGAGGGCCCAGCCAGGAGTCTCTGCTTTGCTTTGGGTGCTGCACAAACCAGGCAGTGGGAGCGTTTTGTCAAGTGGCTGTTGAGCAAACTGGTTCTGCTCCGTGTGAACTGAATCCTAAGCAAGCATTTTCCTGCATCTCTCAGGCCGTGTGTCTGCTGGAAACGTGTTCTCCAGTTTCAACCCTGATGAAATTATAGCCATCTTGCTCCGTTTTGGAATAGCATTCAGGAGGGCTCCGACAAAGGGCAAGTTTTCAGGGCTGTTATTCCAGCTTACCACAAGTAATCCTTGACTTACCACCACAACTGAGCCCAGAACTTGGTCCAAGCACAAAACAGGACTTACCAGTGGCTGTGCCCAAAGCATGTGCTCCAATGCTCCTTCAAATTTATGGCATCTCCAGCATGGAAAATACCCACCGTGATCTTCTAAATATCTATTCAGAAGCAATGCCCCCCAGCCCAGTTCCCCCCGTATCCTAAGACTCATCATAACATTCTAGTTTTTAAAATGTTAACTACTTTCATTCAATTCCCATGGCCTTTAATTTGGCCATTGGGTAAGGGTGTTTTGCTTAGTGGCCAAGGATGGCAAGCATATCCTATACCTTGACAATGTTTGTGTGCAGTGACAGAAGCATCAGGCAAGGCTGCAATCATGCTATCGTGGCCCCCATGCTGACTTTCTTGACCACACTTGCAAACATCCTTGTCAGCCTGGACTTCCGGATATGAGATGGGGAGTCTCATCTTCTCAGGATGAGAAGCAAAATTCCTCTCAAGAACTTCCTTAGTGCAATCTGCTTACCAAGTTTAATGACAGCTTCCTCAACTGACCTCTGGATTCTCACGACACATTAATCAGAATCAGTGAGGTAACTTTGCACAACCTGTTGGCCTAAAATGTGGTTGCCTTATTGGTGGCTCAGTGTACCTTGAGAAACCAGTCTGGACCAGTTCTTCCCTAGGAGAAATCAACAGGAGGCCAGTTGGATCTGTGGCTGGCTTGTATAACAGGCAGGAAACTGTGGTGGAGCCTTTTCTCTGATCAGCTTTGGTGTTCTGGCTTGCACACAAGATTTTTCCTGGCCACCCAAATGTGACAAGCAGGCCTTAATGTCACCCCCAAGGCTTTCCCATCCGAAGAAGAGTGTTCAGGATGAGTTTGATCACCCATCAATACATCCATAAAAATGCATTTGCTGTATTTAGGATCTGCAAAGGGAAGGACCAACATCCAGACTTTGCCTGCTCCAGCTCTGCTATTCGGTCAACAACTTCCCCTGCAGGGATTCCATGCTCTGAGAAGCATCTTCACTTCCTCTAAGGACAACTCCAGTAAGAGTTGTCCTGAGCAGCAGAGCTCCTGCTGTTCTTAAAGCCTTCTGTAAAAAAACCAAGTCTAGTCATAGAGCAGTGAGGCTCTAGACCAAAGGAGGAGATTTGGGCACCGTCTTCGTTCTCCAAAAGGGCCAGGGTCCCATTCTAGGTATCTCGACCTCAGTTGGTTTTGATTGACTTCTACTACCTTGTGGAACATCTTAGACCTTCTCCTCCCGTAAAGGCTGCCCAACTCATCTGGTTCCTTTGCCCAAGCAATCGGTGCCCACCACAAAGGAGGCAGATATATTTTGGGCTTCCAAAAATCCCTGGGGAGTGGAAATGGGGGTCAACCATTATTTTTGGGTTTCTCCCAAGTGAAACCGAGCATCACCCTGGACCTAATAAGATGCCATTAAGTTCTTCTCTCATGCTGTCTGAGAATGAGGTATCCTGATGGCTTGATTTTGATTCCTAACCCTTTTTGCCCAATGGAGAATTCTGTGGGATGGAAATGATTGTAGCTATCTTGTGACCTGTTTGTTTTGCTCGTTTTGTATTTATTAGATATATGTGTCGCCCATCTCATCTATTTGCCTAAAATGGATTGCTTCAAGAAGGCTGATGAATTGCATACGTTCGTGCAGATCTTAAATGTTAGAACTGTAACCTCATGTAGACTCTAATTAAAGAAAGATCTCTGACTGCATGAGATCTGACTAAAAAGAAATGTGTGGTGAAATGCACATTGTGGCCCCAGAAATTTTCCTGAAGTTGTTCCAGCAACTGTGCATCAACATATGGTGGTGGTGTTTTGTTTTTTGCTGCAACCAGTCCTGAACAAAACAAAACAGAGTAATTTTTACAAAGGTCATTAAATTTTAAATTATTACCATTAACAAAGCTGTGTGACGTAACAAAGCTAAAATTAAAAAAAAAAACAGGTTTGGACAGTACAAACCCAACATTAAAAGCAGAGTAAACATTTAAAAAATAGAAATTAAATTATGCACTGGATGAACATGGAGATACAAGTCCAACCAGGGGCAGCTTTGTGTCTCATAGTTTTGCCAGCCAGAGTGGCAAAGAGGAGAAACTTTCCCACCAAGTGCCAGGGTTACGCATTGGCTGCAACAGGTTTACTCCATCACAGTGGTTTTCAAATTTGGCAACTTTGAAATGTGCGGATTTCACTTCCCAGAATTCCCAGCTTGGCCTGGCAGGGCAATTCTGTGAGTTGATGTCTACACCTATTAAACTCTGCTCAGTCCTATCAAAGCAGCCACAATGGTTTCTGACAAAGAATCTTAATCTTGTATGTGCTGTTCTGACCACTCAATCCCTTTTCCTCCCCTATTTCTCTGATCCCTGGGAAGGAGGTAATGGCAAACCACTTCCGAAAAGCCTTCCTGTCCAGCCAGGCTCTGAGAATCGGGCGTGACTGAACAGAAGGAAAAACAACCTTCAACACGGAAATAATGCTGACCTGAACCGAAGAAGAAGAGAGATCGACTCAGCCTCCCTGGCCAGCATTCTCTCTCACGCAGGGTGGTCAACCAGTGGCCTACCGAGAGGAGGTCCAGGCAGGTCCTCACCCAGTGGGGCTCCCCTGGATGTGGCAGGTGGAGGTGGGCTGCCTGTACCCATGGGCAGGCCCGGTTCTCAAGCTTTGGGGCCTCTGAGGGGCCTGCCCCAAGGAGCTGGTCTGTCCTCCTGTGGAAGCCCGCTCAACCAGCAGCCAACCCCAGATCCCTGGCAGGGTGTTCAGCTGGCGGATCACACGCTGGGTGGAGAAATGCTACTTCCCCTTATCAGATGTGAGTTTCCTTGGGTGGCCTCCAATTCCAGTGCAGTGGCAGATGGAGAAAACCCTGTTTGTTCTTTGGCCCTTTGGTCCGTTGTACACATTCACTCCTTGCTGACTGGCCTTAGAAACAGCCTGGAGTACGGAGGAGAGTCCACTTGGGGAACTGAGGGGGGGCCCCGTTCTGGCCATGGGGACCCGCAGGTTTCCTTCGGGACACACACCCGCCCATGCTGTGACCCGGACAGGTGGAGGATTCCCTTGGAGGAATGCAGGAAATAATTGCTGTTGGTTGTAGCTGCTGCACCTGACACCCAGGCTTGAGCTGTTCAGTCTTGTAACTAGCCCTGTGCAATTGGGCACCAGCATTCCTTCGCCAGTGGAAAGGGATGATGGGAGTTGCAGTCATCTGCTGTGTCTTCTAATGGCCAAGAAGCGGTCAGGAGCGAGTGCGGAAGTCTGGAATCTGGAGAGAGAAGCTCCCTGTGAGCTGCTGAGCTGAGCCAACCAGAGGACATTCGCCCCAAGTGTCTGGGAAAGAGGGTTTCCAGCACAAATCCCTACTTATCCTTTCCAGGGTTTTTCCCAGGTCAGGCCGATGGGTCCGTAGTTTCCCGGATCCTTCATTTCTTCCATGGAGCTAATCCTTTTGTGAAGTCCCTCCCAGCCTGTGCCCAAAAAGCAAAATCCAAAAATCAGCGTTGCATTTAATTATGAAGACAAACCAGTAACTGAATAGGTGTAGTAAGTTTCCAGTAGGCTTCCCACCTGTTTTATTTAGGAACAGAGGAAGTTTCACTCTGAGCCCCTTGGAAACATTACAGGGCCCTCGGTTGTTTTGGTATGTTTTCCTTGCAGACCTTCCGTGGTCCAGAAATATTCTGATGCTGCAGCTCAGGCTTAAAATCTCCCGTCTGAATTTTGAAGTCATTCCACACTGTTACTTTTCCCTGTACTACTTAGTTGATCTGGGTTTCAACTGCGCTGGTTTGCTGATATATACCCAACCTCTTCTCAACTTCCATTTCTTCCTGACTGTGAGGCTTCTGGGGCACATTGATATTTAGTTGCATCCCTGCTTCCTTCCACCCACACGATATTTCCTGTGCGACTGGCTGCCACACAACTCCGAAGTATGATAGAGCAACCCTCAAGCTCAACAATTGACAATGTGTTCTTTTCTTCAACTCACTTCCCCACCCGCCAAATGTCAGTAGTTGTGGCTGAACAGTTCAATTTTTGTCTCATCAGTCCAAAGCACTTTGTTCCAAAATATTTCAGGCTTATCATGGTTTTCTCTTGCATGTTTGAGATTGGCGTTTCTCAACTTTGGCTCCCACCATTCCCCAGCCAGCATTTCCCAAGCCTTGACCTCAACTTTTCCATGTCACCCCCATTTCTTAATTAGGTTTCTTACAGTTGAAATTGCTAACCGGTAGCCAGGAAAGTTTTCAAGCTCTCCCATTTGGCAAGAGAGAATTACGCTCGTTTTTCAGGCACTCAGGGAATGTTGATGGTTGTCAAAATAGTCAGAAACATTACAATCTAACAAATCAGAAGGATCCGGGTTCCCCTTTGGAACTGCCTTCTCCCGCTTAACTGTAGGCCCAATCAGTCAATCAGCTTTGGCTGTAATATGTTTCCTTTTCTAGTCACGCTGCGCTTACAACACACACTTTCCTATTTTAAATATGTAAGCAATGCACAAAAATGCATTGTAAGCGTTCAAATTTGCAGAACAACCAATTTATATCCCAGAGAGGCTGGTCAGAGCAGTGAAGCATACCGCTTGTTTTGCATGTAAGAGTAATTTGATTGGTTGTTTTGGTCATGGTTTAGAGTGATGTGTCATCCAACTGCGGTATGAATGCAGCCATTATAGTTTGTGAACTGTGGTCCATGGCTTACTCTGTGGTACGAAGCAAGCCTCTGTGGCTCATCCAACCACAGTTCACACAATCACCCTGGAGGAAGAAGGGAGCTGGTACGTAACCCAACCTGTGGCTTTGGGCCAACCCCCTTATGCTCACAGCCACCCGGGAAGAATAATCATCTCCATTACACAAACGGTTTTGCTTCGGGCCCAGCCTGAACCTTTGCAATTCAAGTTTCTCTTCAAGGGAAGAAGCAGGATTGCAATGAGACACAGAGAGCACTAACATTTGCATAAAGAGTTCCTTATTTAATTTATAGTCTTCCTTTAAAAAAAAATACAACAAAGTATTATGAAAAGTGTATTTCACTCATTTAAATATCTATTATCTCAGCGTATTAAGGAAGAAATAACAATCAATCACAGAAATATCTTACATGAATCAAATTAATTTATCCACACAATAAATTAAAATATTAAATAATAACCTTCAGTGCAACATATACAGAAGAAAAAAGTGTAACCTTGGTTAAAAATAAAACTTCAATTTGGCTATGGACCAAACTAAACTTAAATTGTGAAAAAGGACAAAATGTTAACTTGGAGTCAACACACAGAATGGGGAAAAGGCATCTAGTGGCTGATAATTCAGCATAATTCAAATGCACTTAAGATGAAAAAGGGCTCTTTTGCCTTAGCAGAAATCTTTTGTTTGACAATTTTAAACCATTTCTCTCCCCAAAAGCCTTGATACCTCTACGCTCAGCTTAGTGTTGATTAATTCCATAAGTCCGGGTCGCATCAGATTAAACACTGGCTAGCTGAAAGGATGCTGTTCATTTCTAAACAGCACCACACAACAGAAACCCGGAGAAGAGCAGGAGGCTGCCTTCACTCCGCAGAGGCTCTTCCCCCCTCCCCCCCTCCACCCCCTTGAAAGGGGAGACCATCCTGTCCTGGACGGTTTGCCGTTCAAACGATCCAAAGCCCAACCCCGGACAAAGGCCAGGGGAGCCAGGTCTGGTAGGAATCCAGCTCTCCTCCGTAGAGGCAATTCTCCACCGAAAGGCCGAGCTCCTTGGAGTTCCTTTCTTCCTTTTTTACTTTTTTGAGAAACTCCCAATCTATAGACTGGGAAAGAAGGGGGTGGGTTTAAAAACCCAATTATTTCTCCTTTGAGGAAAGTCAGAGAGGGATAGGGCGTTAGGATAAGGGCAGAAAAAGAATCGACCCACTAAAAATAACAGAAGCCTCTGTCAGCCAGACAACTTGAGGAACAAAGCCAATGTCCCCCTTTCATTCCTTTGTCACATGGCCACAAAGTTTATGGCACGAAGCTCCCGTTGGCATGCCAAGTCATCCGTTTGGGGAAATGGAACCTGAAAAATCAGGAGTGTCGGCAAATATACCTTCTTTCCATCAGCAAAGGAAAGAAGGTGAAACTGATGCTTTGGCTTGCATGCAAATCAGAATTAATTGTTGGCTCTCGAAACATTTCTCAGATCTATTACTCTCTCACTTACCTGGGCACAGGTTTCCTTTAAACCTCCATGCACCTGTCAAAGGCCTGGTTCCAGGGCTTCTCGGCCTTCATGAGAAGAACTCGACTCCCAAAGTTCCCCTGGACTCGCGGAAGGCCATCCGGCCACACACTTGCACAGGTTTTCCCAGATCTACCTCCCTCTTGGAGCCAAACCCTTATGTCGTGCCTGTGTGTGTGTGTGTGTGTGTGTGTGTGTCAAAACACGCAAGCACCCACACAATTGTGGAATGTCGTCCCCAGTCCTAAGGAATGTTTGTGACTTGGAGGAATCTTCTATCTCCCGAAACATTGCAATAGTCAGAAATCCCATACAAGCACGTAAACCTAGAAACGGTGCAGCGTTTTAAAAACACCCCTGCTAAAAATGGATTTTTAGTAAACTTCTCATCTAGTTCAAAGGCGTTTAAGTCAGTATTAAAAACAAGGCCAGACGCGCCTCTTCCAACGCCCCATTCCCACCTGCCATGTAACAGCTCAGGTTTCTCGGGTCTGATTTCTTGTGGGAAAAAGGTAGCAAAGCTGCCACCAAGTAACCCGGAGACCCCGGCCGAGGAGGCCAAGGGGCTTTCTCAGCGTGGCCAGGAGCAAGGACTCAGAAGGAGGGAAGGGAGGGCAAGCCCCTCTGCTCTCCTCCGGCTCGGAGAGGCTGGGTGGGCCAGTCTACCCCCCCCCCCCCCTTCCCCAAACAGGATACTACAAGACACGGACAAGGCTGATGCTTTTTCTTCCGCAAGGACGCTCGAGGCTGACCGGCCACAGGGAGGCTGGGCTGCTCCCAGAGGCCTCAAGGGGCGCGTCCTTCCGCTGGAGAGGGGTCCAAAGACACAACGGACAGAGGCAAAGCCCTTCAGGGGATGTTGGGTCCCGTCTCCGTTCAACAAACCTTTTCCAAGGCAGACCAGGCACACACACACACACCCCACCCTCGAACAAGCTGCTCCTTTGGTGCTTGCAGTCAAAGTAAAGCTGCCGATTGTCACTCCCTCTCCAAGAAGACTTGGAGATTTGCTGCTGGTCACAAACCACCCTGTAGGTTTAGTCAGAGGCTGCACTGACCAGGCGGCTCCTTCAGGAAAGTTCTGGTGGAAGGTCCGGAGAAGGCCTCAAAAATGGCACCACTCTGGCTTTCTGGTACGTCTCTGGGAACCGTCTTGTCCGTATGAAAGTTTTTCTCAGAATATTGTAGGCCTCTCAGGTACAACTCTGTGCTGTTCCCATCTGGCGGTCTGGTGTTTGTCAGACAACTGCAAAACAAGCAAGGAGGTCAGTGCAGACCAAAAGAAACCTCTGGGTTTTGCCCTGGAAGGCCACACAAGGGGAGGATGACCACCGTGGAGTTTGAAAGGGATTATTGAACAGAATAACAGAGTTGGGGAAAGGACTTTTTTTTGGGGGGGGGACTTCTAGTTAACCCCCCTTGCTCAAGCAGGAGACTAGGCAAAGAGGTGGCAAGCAGGCCTTCAGTCGAGGCCGCCGATTTCCCATCCCAAAAGAACCTCTGAAGGACGTTGGGTGGAGCAGCAGCAGCAGCAGAAGAAGAGGAGGCCGTTTTATTCACCTCTTTCCCTGAGAATTGTTCATTCGGTCTGTTTGGAGGCCTGGTGTTTTTCATGCTGAGTGTTACAAACCAGGATTCAGCCTCTGTCTCCAATCTGTCCCTCTGGGCCCACTTTCCCTTGAGCCAAGCAGGGCTCAAGCAGGGGACGCCACGGATACTCTCCACAGAGAGCCCCCCCCCCACTTTGCGCCCTCGCCTGGCCCGGACCCCCAGGGCTCTCCCAGCCGGTCTCCTCCTGCTCGAGTGCCAACCTTCTTCCTTTGCCCACGCCAAATGACAGAACCAGGATTTGATTGTCTGAAATGACAAGTGCCAGATTGGCACAGATACGGTGGCTTTACCTGTCTCTGAGTGGCAGCAAGACGTGGCCCCCTTCAGCAGCCCGGTGGGTTTCTCCTGCCTGCAAACCACCGTCCGGCACCACTCGCAGCGCTTCCGTATCCTGCAGCAACTGCAGAAACACACACAATGGTGGGTTAATCAGACGAAGAAGTTTGGGCCAGGAACGGGAATGGCTGGCAGGCAAGGAGGGAAAGGAAGGAGCAGAGAATTGGTTTCCGGAGCGGAAACAATGGGGGGCTTGTTGGGAGGCAGCCCACGTGGCTTCAGCCTGTCTGAACCAAGACTTGTCGGCAGGGTCCCGTAGAAGCTCGGATCCACCCCAGAAATGGACCAGGGTCCCTCAATCTGTCAACGGCATGGAAGCCCTTCAATCCAAGACTGGAATCCAAGTCTTGTCAGCAGCTCTTTGGCTAACCCGATACTGACAGCCAAATATGGCGGACTGACCCCAAAGCCCCCCACCAAGAATTAGGCTCCCCGGAACCCTTTGTCCTCCCAAACCCCTGGAGGAAGCTAGGCTGCAATCCCCCAGAAGCCGCGGCTCCTGCCACGAGCCCTGGCCTGCCCAAGAGAGCTCAGCTGCGCACGGGAGTCCATGCCAGCCTTGGCTCTTCAGGGGCCTCCAGCAAAGGCGGATTCAAGCCGGCCCTCTGCAGAATTATACTCACTGTATCAGGACGCAGACCATGATAACGACAATGGAGGCGACGATGGAAACCACCACCAAGGCAGTGATGGTTTGTTTCTTCTGGGTGTCAGCCACCACTGCCAGGAGGTCGGCGAGCTCGCAGCGGGCACCCATGTACCCAGAATGGCACCTGGGCAAGGAAAGCAGGAGCCTCGTCTTAGGAGGGGAGGGAGTGGGAGGGAAGACCGCCAGTCTGGATTCCAGGCCACCCAGCGCGAGGGGCTTGGAGGGGAGCCAGCCGCACTGCCGCCCAGTGCCCAGAGCCAGGCTCAAGCACCGGCATACGGCTGTTTTGCAGCTGGAGAACCCACCCCTTGCTCAAGCGCTGGAGAAGCGCCAGCCATCCAATCTCCCCACCGCCTCTTTCTATGTGGCTCCATTTCTGTGCGGTTCATCTCTTCGTGTGGAAGAGACTGTGTGGAAGAGACTTCGTGTGGAAAAGACTGTGTGAGTCTTTTTAAATCCTAGGACCATGGAATCACAGGCCGGAAGGGACCTTGGAGGTCTTCTAGTCCAACCCCCAACCCATAGCAAGGAAACCCATAGCAGGAAACCCATAGCAACCCATAGCAGGAAACCTGATATCCTCCTGGACAAATGGTTGTACGGGATGCTATAGTCCAGATGCTGAAGGCAGCGCGGTGGTGTCTAGGTGGTGTTTCTCGGCCTTGTGAACTTCAACTCCCAGAGCTCCCTTGCAGGAGTGGAGGAATCATGGGAGTTGAAGTTGCCAAAATTGGGGGGCCAGGCCAGCTGCAGAACATTGGAGCTGGGAAAGGTGGTCTTGGTTAACAAGCCGGTTCTGCTCCGGCCACAAAGACAGAGCGGGGCCACCTTGTTCAGATGGAGGCTGGGAATCTTGGGTGATCCCAGGAAGCCCCCAATCCCTGGGGGGCTTGCAGGGGGTCCCGTGCAACCAATGTGCAAGTCCTTCTGTGCATCCAAACACACACACACACTGTTTTTCAGGGCAGGGAAAGCAGGACCCGGGCTGCTTCCTTTCTTCTGAGGCAAGAAGTGACCCAAGAGAGGAGGAGGGGGAGGGGTGGGGGGGAGGGGGGGAGGGACAGACCGACAGGACAGATGTTCCAATTGGCGTGTTACCTTTTGGTGCACACAGATACAGTTACCCCTTGCTGAAGGGGTATGACACCCAATTCCCCAGCCACGTTGGGCCTTTTCTGCTCTGGGGCCCTGAGTTCAGGGAACGCCCCCTTCAGAAAGCAGAGGTTCCCAGGAGACCCTCTTCCCCTCCCGCAGGGTCTTAGCCAGCAGGGAGTCCCCCCAGGCCCAGAGGCCTCTTGGCTCCCAGGGCTGCTCCATTTGCTCTCCTCCCCCTCCTCAGCTGTAACTGCCCTGCGCAGGCCTTTCACAAGGCCAAAGCAAACACTTACACGCAAGTAGGTTCTTCTTCTTGCACCAGGAATCTGCAAGTCCCGTGGAAACAAAAGGTGCTGTGGGCATCTGGACAGTTGTTAAAGTGGGATCTCACTGCAGCTGCCATCGGGGGACCTACATGCCCAAAAAGATCGATTAGTTTTCACACCTGCATTCAGGCCACTCCGAGTCTCTTCCAGCCTGCTTTCTGGAGCCAGTCGGCGTTTCTCCAGAAGATTGTCAGAACGTTTTATTAAAGCTTCACTCTATGATGAACGGAGGGGTTTCTTATTACACCCATTTTACAGGCAGGGAAACCAGACCGGGGGAAAGCCCAGCAAGGCCAAACCACGATCCACCTATCACAAGAGGGACCGGGGGAAGCCCCATCAATGGTTCTTCACACAACTCCTCCTCCTCCTCCTCCTCCTCCTCCTCCTCCTCCTCCTCCTCCGCTGCTGCTGCTGCTCTTCTCACTCCATGATCTGCGGCCGGGAACAAACTACAGTCTGCTGCTTATAATGGATTCCTATTTTCAAGTGTCAGCACAATACAAAATGAAGACAGGAATCTAAATTGTCACAGGGCCGCATTTGGGGCACCTGGCAACCTGCTCCCACTTACAACCAGTTGCCAGGCGCCTCCTGCAATCATTGGGAAGCCAGTGGGGAATTGCGGGGCGTTGTGGACGCCTCTCCTCCTTGGGAAGGGGTTGGAAGAGTCGCCTGCCGAGGGAGGCGCAGAGGCCGCCTCCGACGGGAGGAGGGCAGCTGATGTCCTTGGGAGCCGCTCCCGAGAGGCCAGGGCAGGAGGGAAGGAGCCTCAGGCCAGCCAGGAGCGTCTCTTCCTCAGGGGCTGAAAAGCCTCCATGGATTTTGAGGGGGATGATTTTCAGCTCTTGAACAGCAGGGCTGCCCGGTAAAAAGGGGGCCATGTGGTGTCTCAGGGGGGCTTTGAGAGACTGGCGCAGCCATGCAGGAGCGCCTTCCCCTCCAGGGCTGAAAACCCCGCTCGGATTTCGGCAGGCGCCATTTTCAGCTTCCCAGGGTTTCAGCCACCGTGTCCTCCTTACCTGGGGCTCTGCCTCTTAATGACACATATCATCCTTAATGACCACAATCCAGAGGGCCAGGATTGCAGTCACTGAGTGAAACAGTCAAGTGGGCAGTCACGCGGCATCTCACTTAACAACCAATTCACTCAACCATTGAAATTCCGGTCCAAATTGTAGTTGTTAAGCGAGGCCTATTTGTACGACTACTTGTAGGAAAATGACGCTCTAGCCCCCCTCTTGGAAGGCACCATGGGAATTAAAAGCCCGGAGGGAAGGCACCACAGTCCAAGCTCCCCGTTTTCATCCTGCCTGCCTTGAGATCCGGCTACGAGATGCTACTGGAGCAGAAACAGCTGCTGAGCCCAGGAAGGAAGTTGGCCATATTTTTCTCAGGCCGGTGGGCTGAGAAAGAATGCACTGCGATCAAACCACATCCATTTGCAGGAAGAGGCTAATGGAGCGTGACATCAGTCCCAGCCTTTGGAAGCATGTGTCTTGAAACTGCCTTCCGAATCACTTCCATGCTCAGCACGGCTTTCCACATCGGGTCTCCCCGCTGCCCTATCCGGAGCTGCCTTCCAGCCTCCAAGCGCTGCCCGTGGGCACGCTGTTCCCTTGGTGGGCCTTCCTTAACTCCCCGTGAAGCCCTCCAGCAGGTGCAACCAGGTGCGTCATGCAATCACCCCAAAGTTGCACCACGCTTCATGTTTCACGGGAAGAAGCAGCCTGCCCTACGCGGATCCTGAGAACTTGAGCACCGCTGGTGGTTGGCTCTGCCTCCCTTTTCATGGGCCTTGACAACCGGGAGAGGCAAACTTCAGCCAAGCAGCCCTTGGCCAGCACCTGGGCAGCAGCCAGAGCCTCATTCCTGAGGGATCCAAGTTGCAGACCAGAGGTGCTTGCAGTCGGAAATCGCTCCGTGCTCGGAGGCGATGATTTCTGAAGCCCAAATTCTTGACTTACGGATTCCAAGCGGGGGTGGGGTGGTGGCATTAAATCTTTTCTGCCGAGAACAACAAAGGCTTCGCTGCGGCCCTTTAAAACTGATCCCATCTGTCGTTTTACTGGATTGATTGTGGTTGTCCCACTCCAAAGGACTCCCACAGCACAAGCCTTTATAGACGGCGGCCTGTTTCATCAGACACATCCAGAACACAACGGGGGGGGGGGGGGGGGTTGCAAGAACCACTTAAAGCAGCTAAGTCTCGGGGTGGAAAAGGGTGGGATGGAGGCAGCCTGTGCCTCGCCCACCACCCACAAGGCAGCCGAGCGAGGGGCGTCCCCAGGATGCCAAAAAACGCAAGAGGGTCGTTACGGCAACCACGGGAGGGGCCTTGACTCTGCTCCCCCAGCCATGGCCGCCTCCCTGGTCCTTCAGGGATGCTTCCCGGGCCCCTCGGCTGCGGCTCCCGGTTCAGGCCAGAGGAAGCTGCACCATCTTCCCCCCTCAATCACGGCCAAGCACCAGGCCTCAAATCCTCTGGTCCTCCCTTCACATTCATCAACAAAGATGCCCCGCTTTAAGGACGGGGACCACCCCACAAGGGGGGCTGCAGTGGGCACAGCACAGGCCCGAGGGGAGACGGGGGAATTCTCCTTTCTGCCCCATGTCTGGCTCTTGCAAGCCAGGGATGGTTTCAAGCGTTCTTTCAGTTCCACGCCAGCTCAATTAAACATGCAGAGGAAATCCTCAACTTCTGACCACGATTGAGCCCTGCAACAGCTGTATGAGAAACGGCCATGGGGTCCCTTTTTTCAGTGCCGTTGTAACTTTCAGTTGTCGAGGACTCCCATAAGGCCCTCAGTCACGCTGCAGGCCGGCCTGGCCTGCTACCAGACCCCAGACCACGATACGTTTGTCACAGCCCTTAACCTAGTTTAACCTCAGCAGTTCTCAACCTTTTTTTCCACCACGGACCCCCTTTAAGTCCCCTTTGTGGCCACAGGACCCCCAAGGCTCAAGGCTTAAATGGTAACATTTCTTCAAGCCTTCGCGGACACCCCCCACCCCACCCCATGACGACATCGCGGATCCCCCAGGTTGAGAAGGGCTGGTCTCCCCTCCAGCTCTTTTCCTCCCAGGCCAGGCAAAGGAATAACACACACACACACACACACACACACACACACACACACACACACCGTCCACTGGCAGGCATGTCTTGGCTGCTCCCATTTTATGTTGCAAAGGGTGGAGATCATCCTCCCCCTCCTCGGAATTGGGAGGGTGTGTGTGTGTGTGTGTGTGTGTGTGTGTGTGTGTTGGATTCCTACCATGAGAGGTTCCCTTTCGCCTGCCCCAAATGTCCCCCTGACCCTCCCCAAAGAGCTCGCAGTCTGTGTCCCGCCTGCCGTGAGCCCCTCCGGAGATCTCGGCTCTATTTCAAAGCCTCCCATCAAGGGAGAGCAGAGCAGGCCAGGCAGACCAGAATTAATTGAAGCCGTTTCCTGGACCTGGAAGACATTAGACGGCTTTGAGACGGGGAACCTTTGAAAATTGATGGGCTTCCTGGCTTTGGCTCGGGGAGAAGAACCCAAAGGTGCCGAAAAGCCCAGGCAGCAGAGCAACGTGGGGCCATGCAAGGTGGGGGGGCGGGCGGAGGAGGCGGCTAAGGGCCGAGAGGCTCCCCCCAGTCGGAGTTCCTTGGTGGGTGGGGTCAGCTCCATGCCTTCCCTGCCTGACCCACCTGGGATGGGACAACCCTGGTTCTGTAATAGGGAGCTGCATTAAAAGGAGATGCTTGTAGGAGCTCTTAAGAAAGGGCTTCCGACCCATTTGGGGTAGAAAGGAAGAAAAAGGCGAAAGAGTCCAGCGTCAAAATCTGCGGACGAAGCTTAGGCCACCCGATGCTCTTGCACCCCCCCCCCCCCCCCCCCGAGCTCAACCCACCTCACAGGGTTGTTTATGATGGGAAAATAAGGACAGGTATTTGGTATTAGGCATGTTCGGCACTTATAATAGCAATTAAAGCAGGATAAAAAGCTAATAAGTATATAAGGGAATAAATACATCGGCTATGCTCTGTTCACACAGTAAAGGAGCAGCCCTGAGAATAGTCCTGCCGAACACATTCATGCCCTTCATTTCCATGGCCAAACAACTGAGAAACATTAACCATTAGGAGAAACTTTCCGTTCTAGTCAGGTCGAACAGCAGGAGAACTGAAACACAGGGAAGATATAAGAACCGCCGAGAAGAGAGGATCTAAACCTCGGGCTCTTGGCCGGCAGGAAAAACAACCGCATGCATGTGGTGACACCCACAAAACCAGAACCAGTTGACTCCAGAATCCCCTTTCCAGCACCAGCAGCTTGTGCTGCCCCACCACCAGTGAGCTTGCCTGCCCTTCGCAACCACAATTTTGCCAGGGAAGAAACGGACACGGATGATGCAGCGTTGGAGGCAGCCAAGTCGGTGTGGCAGATGCTCCAGTTAGGAAAAGGGGCCCCCTTCCGTTTGCTGGTGGCCGTTTCCCCCTTGAGGAATTGGCAGGGAAAGTGAAGAAAAACAGCCCCTTTGAGGTGGAGGTGGCAGAGCCTCCTCTATTTCCCCCTCCACATCCAAAGTCAAGCTCAGCTGCTAGAAAGGGGTTTTTATTCAACTGCCAGGAAGGCACTGCCCAACGCACACAGGCTACTTTTCAACACGGCGCTGCTGCGTAAATAACCGCGAAGCATGAATTGACCCCTTGCAAGTCTCCAAGGCTGCTTCTCTTTGAACCCGGGCAAAGCATGAACATCCCCCACCTTACACACACGCACACACACCCTACGTCCATCTAGACATGTCTGGGGTTTTGTTGTGCAGTCCCACCGTACCAAGTTGACAATATTTCTGTGGCCCTGGACAGAAAAGTGAAAAGCTGAGAGGTTTATGCCTCTCTCTCAACCGCCTTTCAATTATATCCTTTCATAAAATCCACCAAACCTCAGAGGGACCTCAGGCAGTGGCATAATTTCACACTTATGGGCCACTGTACGAGTCAGGCGAAGCTGTTGCCAAAGAATAAGTGTGTGGGTATCTAGAACCATGCAAGGCAGAGGAAACCTTGGATGCAGGACTGTAATCACCCTCACAGCTGGCCTTTCTCTTCAGGCTCCTTTTCCCCATTTTTCTTCCTATTTTAAGGTACCAGAAGGACTTTAGTATATTCATGTATCTGAGAGTTTCCCACAATAATGTCAACTCTGAAATCTCTGGCAGCTCTGACAATATTTTCCTACTGGTAAACCTCTCAAATGCGCATAGAAGTAGATATAATATCCCAGCATAGCTGAAAACTCAAGGACTTCCTTCCTACACTCGTAGACGTGGTGGGAGGTTGCACAAAGGCTCCATTTTGGCCCGGGCTAGCTCTCCAATTGTCTGTTTTTTATTGTGTGTGTGTGTGTGTGTGTGTGTGTGTGTGTGTTGACAGACAGACAGACAGACAGACAGAGAGGGAATTTAAACGGCATCTCCAATTGTCTGGATTTCTGGCTTTTGGCCAGAGACTCCGTTTCCCCACCTGAATAGGCTTTGCTACCTTCTGTTACACATTGACTAAGGCTCGGAAGAGGTGAGCCATTATTTGGGCACGTCGTTTGCTGGGTTTCTGCCCACCGTTGCCCAATGGCCTTGCCGGGCTTCGCTCTGCTTCTCCAGACTATGCCAGCGGTGTGTGTGTGTGTGTGTGTGTGTGTGTGTGTGTACAAAGTGGCAGCATCCCACATCTCGCACCAGAGCAAGGAAGTCAAGGGAAGAATGAAATAACCATTGTGCTTCCTTACTAGCCACTGAGGTGCCCCGCCTTACTCGGCAGCTGCTGCACAGCTGTAACGCATCATCAGGACTGCTACTTGATGAGTAACAGAGACGCCACTTCAGCCGAAATTAGCAATTCCCCTTTGATCTGCTGGCTTCTGGCACTCAGGCTCACCCTGTCCAACAACCATGCTGGCCGGAGCAGATTCCGGAAGCTGGTTCTCCTGAGCCAGCAAGCCAAGCTCCATCACGCCTTTCTCATCCAGGTGTTGTCCCCAGTCAGTGGCTGGGTGTGTGTGCGTGTGTGCCACTCTCTCCATCAGTGGGAAGACCCTGGCGTGTGGAAGCCAAAGAAGGCTGGGTTGAATCTATAGGCTCAGAGCTGGGGCAAAGGGGGCGTGAGGGCACTAGGAGGCGGGCAGAAGGTCCTCCCAGCCCAGAACTTGGGAGATGCCTTCAAGGTACCATTTGGGCAAATCCTGCAGGTCAACTGCAGAGTCTGATTTTCCTCTTTAGGAGAGGAGGATGAGGAGCTCAGGGCGGGCCTGAGAAAGACCCTGCCCTGATTTTTCTTCCGCCCACTGCGGACCCTCTCCCGTTTGCCACACTTCCAACTGCAGAACCAGGTGACTTTTAATGCCCATAAACTCCAGGCAGTCTGGTCACTGGAAAGGGATTGTGGGCACTGTCATTTAATGCACTACTACGTTCCCTCCCACTGCACAACTGTATTTCCCACTTCGCTGACTGTTAACTTGGGCTTAACAGGACAATTTGTGCTGCCAGATGTTGCAGTGACTGCAATCGAGTAGCAAGTAGCGGGAGACACAGCAGCCCCGAGAAGCTCCTGCCAATGAAGAGAAGGGGAGGGGGGCTGCTCAGCATATGGTCAAGAAATGCACCAATAGCACCATTAGCTTAATGTTCTGCGAGGAACTCTACGAAAGCTGGTGGCTACTTCCAAACTCTGGGGTTTTTTTTCTCCCTTAAACGTTCCAGATGTAGAGGCCCACCATACGGACAGCAGGAAAGATCCTGATGGGAGGCAGGAAGCTGCCTTCCCGCCTCCCCTCAGCTGTGCCCTAAAGAAAACTTCCACGGCCACCCAGAGAAGGGACACACCACTGCCCCTTGGAATCACCAGGGATCCACTGGAGATGCCACTTCGTAGCGTCCTAGAATGACCGACTGGAAAGGGGCCACGGAGGACACCGAGTCTTGTCCCCTCCTGAAGGACCCCCAAATTATCAGCCTTCCCACAAAACGATTCCTGGCTTTGCTTCCAGCAAAGAGGTGCCTGTCCCCTTCCTTGGTCCCTGATCCTCCTGTTCTTATTCGTCTAAAGGAGTTGGAATCCTCTTCCCCTGCCTTGGGCCCATTGTTCTCTGAGGTGAGATGAGAGATCAGCCTTCTCGGGGGTCCCCTTTCTGGATCCTTCGACAATCATCTTTTTCATCAGGCTAAACATTCCCGGATCTTTCAAGCTCTCCTGGCCATGTTCACTTCAGTTTCTCTGAACCCTCCTTAAAATGTCAGGCCCAGCAGAACCCGGGCAATTATTTGAGTGAAAGAATAACAACTGCAGCACGCTAAAAGCAGAGCCATCAGCAGCAGACACATGTTACCAAGTGTGTGAAGGGCGTGCCACGACGGAGGCAAACCTACAATTAAAACCAAGCTGAAAGAGAGGAATGCCGCTTGTCCTTGGCCGCCACATAGCCGGTGGTCATTTTGCCTGGCAGGAAGGAAGGCAAGGAAAGAAGAGGGTAAGGTGGCCCTGGATGCAGCCTCCCTGGTTAGCAAAACGCTCCCAGAGAAACGCCGGTGGAGCCAACGCTGGCACCAAATGCTACTCTCAGCAGCATCAACTGGAAGCTGCCAAACAAGATGCCACTGAAAGCGGCTGTGAGAAAAACCAACCACAGAGATGTCTGGAGCCACACCTGCATATTTGAGCAATTAGTAAGTGGTGCCCTCCAAAAGTATGTTGGAGAAACCGCTGCCGGAGTCTGTTTAGCAGGGATCAGGGAGATCGAGAGAGCCCGTTGCTCAAGAGTCTGGGGGCGAGCGAGGACACGGAAGCCCTTTCCCCAAACGAAACACGGGAAAGACTCACCTGAGCATCAGACCAATCTAGAGAGGTTGCAAAGGCGACCCCTGGATCCCTTGCTTTGCCCCGCCACGGAGCCCCCAAAGAGCCAGCCTCGTCTAGGCCTGCTTCAGAGTGGCTGTGTCATGGGGGGCTGGCTGCAGAACTCTCGGGGCCCCATTCTGGCACCGCAGCATTTGAGACCCATGGACGTGGGGCACTCTGGCGCATGGCCAGGAGTTCTCTGGCAACTGCCGGACACGCGTCCTGAAAGGCTGCAATCGAACGCTGAAATTGTGGGAGGGGACTTTAAGCAAAGACCCTCAAAAAGAGAAATCCCTCCAGGAACAGCAGTAATCGCCTCAGGAACAACACCCCACGCTGGCCAAGAGATGAACCAAGGCAGAAACAAAAGAGCACCGATGGTCCCTGATTCATAGCCATACATTTAGGGACCCCTCAAAGTTACAAACGGGCCTGAAAAAAGCAACTTGGGAGTATTTCTCACACTTTCGACTGCAGGACGATTCCCACCCTCACATGTTCAGAATTGGGGGGCTTGGCAATTGGCAATTGGCCTTGATGACAGGTACAGGCTCCTGGGGTTCGGTTGTCACACCTTCCCAGGTGGCTTCTGACAAACAAAGCCAATGGGAGACACTCACTCAGTGACTGCAGTGATTTATTTAACTGTGGCAAAAAGGTTACAAAACTCAGTTAACAAAGGCCTTGCTTAGCCACAGAAATTTTGGGCTCAATGGTGATTGGTGTAGTCCTTGGCTTATGACGACCTAGACTAGTCCAACCCGGCCCAAGGCAGGAGTCCTTACACCCTCACAGTCAAATGCCTGTCCGGTTTATTCTTGGAAACCTCCCGTGATGGAGCCCCCCCCCCCCAATTCCGGGAGGCCAGAGGTCCCACGGATTAACTGTTCTGTCACTTTCGGACCTCGGGAGCCGAAGGGGATTGTCTGGTTCAGGTGCTTGCTAAGAACTGAGTTCCCCCAAGAGGCTGATTCACAAACAACCCAACCCCACTGCAATCTAGACCAGCGGTCACCAACCAGTCAGCCCCCCAAGCACGTGGGCTTACAGCCTTCCCCGCTTGCAGGTGGCCACAAGCCCAATCCCCCTGGAAGGCCTCTGGCTAGGCAGGGCCCATGTCCTCCGTGTATCCAAGCCCCAGAGTGGCTGATGCTTGGGAGATGCCCTGACACAGCCCCACCCAAAGATAAGAGCGGTCGCGGGTGAAGTTTGAAGACATTACATCTTGCGATGCAATAAACTCACCCCTCAAGGCTGCTGTTGTGTTCTCTAAGGCATGGCACACCGCCAACAAAACACCTACAAGAAGAAAACATCCAAGTTAAAAACAATCAAGCAGCTAATTGGAAATTACACATTGACTTTTAAATTTTGATTGTATGACATCACATTGTGGCAATGTATTTTAAGAGCTGTTATTTGAGTCTGTTAATGGCCAAACACAAGTAGAATTCTGGGAGTTGAAGTCCACATATCTTAAAATTGTCCAGTTTGAAAAATGCTGTCCTAGAGCAAGCCCACCGGACAGAATGCCTATTTCCGCATCTACCTGTAGCACGTGGCAACTCCACGGCAAGCTACACGTTCTCTTCCTTTGAAATACTGGCGAGGGGGAAATTATATCGTCATTCAGCATGTGAGCAAATCCACTTGAAGTCCAAACAGCGGCTCTTGCTGTGACTTACTTTCCAAAGTAGCCTCGTATTTGCAAAACCAGTATAGTTATGAATGTACTTTGCATACATTCCAACCATTTTTCTAGGTCCCATTTGCAGGAAGAAAACAGACTTGAATTTCAACTGGGGAACGAGCTGGACTTGAGGGGAGGGAGCGAGAGAAGAAAAAAGAGAAGAGGTGTGTCAAGAGCTGCTACCAGTAGCTGGAAGCCGCCCTCCGTGGCAACTTGCTTTAGGACCTCCGCCCCTTAGGCGCCACCAGACCCCTGGCTAGTGAGGCTACCCACTTTTCGCACAACCAGAAGCTTTTAAAGGGGAGTTTTTCAGCCTTGCAACTTTAAGATCTGTGAGCTTCCACTCCCACAATTCACAGCCAGCAGGCGGCTTTTAGTAGATTGCTGTTCTATTGCAATTTGGGGGTTGGATATCTATCGATATTTATACTTTGCTCTGAGGATCTACTTGAAGTGCAGACATCTTAAAGTTGCGGAAAGTTGAGAAATGCCGCTCGAAAGAATCGGAGAGGCCGAGACTCAAGACTCTCCCCTTTCCAGTCACACACTGAGGGCTATAGAAATCCTATCACAATATTTGTTTTCTTCTCCACCGAAGTCTGTAAGTCTATAAACGGAACGGTCGGGGGAAACCCAAAATGTTGCCATCCAAGCCCCAAGAGCAATTCCAGGTAAGGTCCTTCTCCTCCCCTGGAGGAAAAGTATTTATTCACCTGACCTTCTCAAGCACGGAGGGATTGTCCATGTCAGGGGTAGACGTGGATCTATTTTCCTTCCCCCCCCTTTATAAATGCTCCGACCGGACACCCAGAGTTGGATCTTCGACAGAACACAAAAAATGTGGCCTGATTTGAGGCCACCGAAGCAAAAACCCGAATCTTCTTCTTCTTCTTCCCAGGTCCTCCCTCCCTTGCTGGACCCCTGTGCAATATATGCAGCTGCCGCAGTGGCTCTGAATGCAACTGTTGTGAGAAACTGCCCTTGCAACCCCCCTCCCCTGGCAGAGAGGGACCTGAAAGGAGCCCCCAAGTGCGAGTCCCCCAAAAGGCAAACCAGGGAAAAAGCAGCTCCCACAACGGCCGCCGGAAAACCAGTAGGAGCAATCCAGCCTCCTAAGCTTGCCCAATTCAGGTCCTGAAGAATTCTCTGCTCAGCCAAACTCCAATCCTTAAAAATTCGAACATTTTAAGAGATTTTGTCAATGACTGAAGGAAACTTGGCTAGCAGTAGCCGGGCCCCAGCTTCTGCCGTTCGAGAAAGGGGCCTTCTCGTTTATGGAAGGGCTTGGCCTGCAGGTGAGCTCAGGGCCAGCCTGGCGTTGCCTTACACCGAGTCCCCTCCGACAGGACCGCAAAACAGAAACCGGCGAGACTCCATGGTGGAGGAGAAGGGAGAAGAGCAACACATCCATCGTCCAAGCAGACCTATTCTGGTTTCCGTCTGGGGAGTAGAAGAGCCGTTTCCACGAGGGTGTGGGCAGGGCTGGAGAACTTAGCCAAGGCCGCAGGGTTCGGCTCCGGCTACGCTGCCCTGGCATAAAAAGCTGTACTTTGACCCCCTCCCCTCCCTGAAATTCTATGCCAATGAGTCACAGTGAGATGGCAGGGAAGGAACCAACACCCCCGGGCCGAAACCCTGGCCTGCACAATCACGTTGCGTTTGTCGGCTTCTGGGAAGAGGGAACCGAGGCGCTGGCGGCGCAGAGATTCATGCCCCCCAGAGGGCTTTCAGTCGACAGCAGCAGGGAGCACGTTGGCACCCTTGGGAGGGAGGGAGGAAGGGCTCCCATCCAGCCACCCACCAGAGGACGGGATTCCAAGCGAGGCCAGCAAAGCCCAACCCTGGGAGGAGCAGGGCAGCCTGCAAGGAGGCCTGAGGGGACCCGACGAGAGAGGCTGCAGGCAGAAAAAGGCCGCCCTCCCTCCCTCCCTCCCTCTGCAGCCTGACCCAGGGGAGGCCTGCACCGGCTGCTCCATGGGGGCAGAAAGCCAAGCCAAGGGGGACCCACCTGTACCTCCAGCCACTGGGAGAAGGAACCGAGGCAGAGAAAACCGACAGCAGAAAGAGATCAGTTTGCACAAACTTTCTTGGGAAGGGGGGAAAGGGCCCACGGGGGGGGGGGGGGGCGCATTTTGCACAAGGTGTATAGCTGGGAAGAGCAGAGTCCACAGGTCCATAAGGCTTTGCCTGCCACAGTTCTACAGTACGATGTGCCAGGCTCAGCTATAGGTACCTGGAATCCAAGGGCAGGAAGGGGCTTGGAGGCCCTCTAGTCCGCCCTCCCCCTGCCCGGGGCAGGAATTCCCCTCCCCCCCCCAAGGCAAGGGGCTGCCTGGCTTTTCTTTGAAAACCTCCCAGGATGGAGCTTCAGCGAGACCCTCCGTCCTGCCCTCCCCTAAGCCTGGTCTCTGGATAAAATGCAGGCAGCCCCGGAGCTGCATGGGTGGGTGGGTGGGGCGCCTCCCCCTGACTCAGCAGAGGGATCCCCTGCTGGAATGGCCGGCTGGGCTTCCCTGCTTGGAGGGATGAAACTGCGGAGGGTCCTTCCCGGGAAGCCCCAGGAGCCCCTTCCCCATTCAGCAGAAGGGCTAAAATGTCTCTTTCCAACCTGGCCTTAGCCCCCCCCCCTTCCTCCCACCCACCCCATGGAGACCCCCAGAATTCGGATCCTGATAGAACAAGCTATAAAAAACAAAGTTCACTTCGATGTTTAAAAACAAGCCACCTTTCTGATGGCTACCTTCTTTATACACGACCCCCAATCTCGGTTAGGTTTTCCCGGTTTAAAGGCTGTGTTTCCTTCTCAAGCCAAGGCTGATTGGGCCACAAAGAGGGCGGCCAGATCAATGGCAGAGCAGGGCCTTCAACCCTCACGCTGGCACCTCTCCATTTCTGAAAAGCCACCCGGGGAAGATATGGAGCCTCCTCCAACTTAGGTGGTCAGATATACAATCCCTCTGAGCAGGTATCTCCGTGATAAGAGAACCTTATGCAATTGCAATCCCATGAGGGTTAGAAGGGGACCCAGTTAGCCATTCATGCCAGATTCCACCCTGAAGGGCATCCATCGTGTTTCGCTTCAGAAACTCCTGAAGGCCCCCCCACCCCCCCACCCCACCCCCGTGGCTGGAACTCAGCAGTCTGGAGCAAAATTATTAAGCAGCGTTGACTCTGATCTGACACACCACACAAGTTCCAAACTTTCTAATGGGTATAGGCGGCACATATGAAACATAAAGCGAGGCGTAGCCTCTCCTCTTGATATCAGTGTCAGAAGATGCTCAGAAATGGAAAACGATGACTACACATTTCTAGATTTCTTGGGGAAAGGGTGTGCTGCTAACCCTTGTCCTGGACATTTGAGTTTTGTTCTTTTTACGCCTTATAACAGTTGCATAAGGAAGGGACAAAACATCGTGTTCCTCTTTTCCTTGAAAACTAAGGAAGGAACTACACTTTTCTGCCCTGGACTGGAGCCTGGAGAGAACATGTATCTGATGTGGTTGCAACTAAAGATGCAAAATGATGCAGTGTCTCAGTTTGTCACCACGAACGTCCTGTTTGGGGGTGTTCTATAGGAAGAACCTCTCCAGCTTGGACATCGTCCCCCATATAGCCAGCACCAACGGGAGCGGCAACGCAGGATGCCAGGTGAAGCAGGAGCAAAGAGCTCCGCAATCATGGCCTTCGTGGCATCTCTCTACACACCACAACAGTGAAACAAGGGGAAAAATATTTCCCTCCCCTTCCTCTTTTTCAGACAAAGGGGCACCCTCTTCCTGGCCTGAAACTTTAGACTCCCCCCCCCCCTATTTCTTCTAATCAGGCGGCAACTTTCACAGAGGATCATTTAGAAAAGACAACACAGAATACAGAATCACAGAGCGGGAAGGAACCCTGGAGGTCTTCCAGTCCAGCCCGCTGCTTGAGCGGAACACCTTATACCGTCCCTTCCAGCCCTATGTTTCTGTATCATAGAATCGAATCGTGGTCAAATAGTTAATCTGGAGGCAAGTCGTTCCACTGGTTAATTGTTCTCACAATTATCAGGAAATTTATCCTTAGTTCTAGATTTAATCTCTCTCTAACGATCTTCCACGCATTGCTTTGTGCCCTCAGGAGTTTTGGGGAATAGGCCGACTTACCTCCGGCAGCCCCTCAATTATTGGAGGCCACATTATGCCAGTGGTAGGATACAATTTTTTTACTACTGGTTCTGTGGGCGTGGCAGGAGAAGGATACTACAAAATCCCCCTTCCCTCTCCACCCCACCGCCCTGCTTTCCAGCTCCGTTCTCCTCTGCAGGGCAACCAAAGGAGAGCCAGCCAATCAGCTGGGACTCGATGGGAGGCCGAGAAGAGGTGGGCTTGGCTGGTTCTCCCAACTACCCCAAATTTCCGGTCCCGGTTCTCCAGAAGCGGCTGAATCCCACCTCTGCGTTATGCCCCCTAACCCTCCCCTTCACTCGGCTGGAGCGACTTCTCATCTGGTTTGGCCTCCAAGCCTTTCTCGTCTTCTCTGCATCCTTTCTAGGGTCTCGGCCTCTTTTTCTCTGTTCCTTTAAACTCTCTGCCACATCATCCAAGCCATCGCTTCACAAGAGAAGATCGGAAAACGCACAAAGGCCAGAGAGCCGAGGGTGGTGCTGACAGCCCCCCCAAACAGCATTAATACAAGGTGGCTGCTTCCCCCAGAGGCTCTGAGGGGCACTTCTAGGCCGTGTCTTTGGGCCGCCTTCTTCTTCTTCTTCTTCTTCTTCTTCTTCTTCTTCAAGGCAGTAACTATGCAGGCAGCTCACAGTCCAGGGCAGGTGCCTGGGTGTAGGTGGAAAGGAGTCCTCCAACCTGATGTCCGAAATAAAATAGCAGGCGAAGAACAGCAACCACCCAGAAAAAGGACTTCGGTCCCTCCATTCTGAGGCCTCCCCTCAAGGTTCCCCGAGGCCAAAGACTCTCCCTGCCCTGTCCCAAAGCGGTCTGCACCCCAGGGGACCCGGCTGCCCTCTTGGCTTCCCCTTGGAGCTCCACCGGTTGCAGGGGCCGGAGCACCAGAGAGGCTCCCGGACCTGCCAGCACCTGGCAAAAGGCCCTAATTTGCTTGAAGACTCCAGGGAGCTTCTCCTGAAAGGCTCCGCCTCCAGCCAGGCGAGCTGCCTCTTCCGCAGTGTTTAAGATGGGTGGACTCCAACTCCCAGAACTGCCTCGACACCCATGCTGGCTGGGGAATTCTGGGCATTGGAGTCCCCCCACCTCAAAGGCCCTGAGATTGAGAAACACCGCTCTACAAAGCTGTGAAAGAAGGCAGACGGAGGGCCGGTCAGCCCCCTCCCCCAACTGTGGAGCCCAGCAGCTCCTGCCCTCCCACTCGCGAGGCTGATAGAAAAGGGGGGCCCATGGGTGCACTCGGCGTCCCAGCTCCAGGCAGCTCCCTTTAGGGTAGTCAGCGAGAGAAACCGGGCAGTTTCGGTGGCAAGGGAGAATCTGCCAGCCAAGGGCAGCCGGAGTGGTTCATTCCGGGACTCTGAGGACCAGAAAAAAGTGAGCCGGAGAAAAAGGCAGGATTCCCACAACAGGTTTTTCAGCTACGCTTCCTCATAGCCAGAATCAGGAATGGTTCCTCTGTTGGAAAAGCAACAAGCAGTGGTGTTCAAACTCCTGGCAAACTTGAGAAGCAGTGGAGAAAACGTCCTCCTCCCACTTGTCAAGATATTCTTTTCTAACACAGATGAAAGAAGTTCCTTAAAGAAAATTGAAAATAAGCCCAAGCCGGATCATTACAGGTTGCTCCCGTTTCCTCTTGCCCCTCCTGAGGCCCTCTGGAGCTGGCCCTGCTGGAACTCTTCCCCCCTCCCCAAAGAACGGACTCGGGTAATAAGGGCCTGCTCCCCCCACGGAGCTTTCTCCCATCCCAAGCATTCCTCCACTCCGGCACAGCTGGAAGCAGCCTGGCCCTTGGAAACACAGCTGGAGCCTCCCTCTCGAGTGCCGGGGGTCCTTCCTTGCAGAGGGGCGTCCCTGTCTAGCCAGAGGCCTTCAAAACCTCCTCGCAGCCTAACTGTGACTTTGGCAGTAAGAAGTCGGAGGCGTTGCCTTGAACTGCTTAGTATACGGCTGCAAAGACGAAGTTACTCAGACTTGAACAGTAGTCAAATTGCTTTAACACCTGCTCAGCTGAATGAGATTAAGAGGAACCAGCCAATTCCAGATAGTCCTCCTCAAATAATCAATTTGACATCTATGCTCTACCCTTGAACCTTTCCTTGGACTCCCATATGCAGGGGTTCTTTATATGTCTCCTCAATTTCCTAATTACTGGATTGTCTGAATTCGTTTGTCAAAACTGGGCCAACAATTTGGGGAGAACTCCACCTGGCTGCTGAAAAGTAGAGCTTGCGGCCCAGGAGAGTCAGCCAGCAGAAGAGGACAACTTCTTTGCAAGTTCAGGCACCAGAACCCCGAGACGCGGGGACTTTAAGGACGAGTTTGGCTACCTATCGAACAGAGGACGGCACAGCGAATGGTGCACAGGAGAGATTATTTCGGCAGCACCTGTAAAAACACTGCTGGACCTGGCAGGGACTTACCTCTGCAATAATGGTTAAAGAGCTAGAGACCAAGAGGCATCTTAGAGCTGGGCAGCTGCTGCATCTCTAGAAAACACCTGTTCATCCATTTGTAATACCTTAAAGCAGCCATGACTTTCCCTAGGATGGCTTCACTGCCCGCTGTGGCTGAAGGGCCACACCACAAAGGTGTGGCTGCATTAAGGTGTTGCAGGCAGGTGCCACATTCCTGCTCCTGCACACAAGGAAGCCTTTGCAGAGATCAGACTGGGGTCCTCCCAGCCCTGCTGAGAACTAGAGGGCTAAGGTGAGAGGGACCCCCAAAGTTTGCAAACCAACACAAGGAGAGCCCGGTTCATTCTCTCGGCGGATTTGTGTCCAACAGAGCAGATGCGAAGATTTCAACTCTCAGAATTCTGAGGTTGATACACACCGCGAGAGAGGAGTCCAACCGCTTCCAACGAAGACCCCTCTGCTTGGCCTTTAAGAGGGGGAAGGAAAACGATGGCGCTCTCGGGATACCGGAAGAGTCCCCCCCCCCCCAGAAGAGAGGGAGCACTTGCACTGATTGGAAAGCAAGGCCTTCCTTGGCCGTTGTCCGGCTTCTTGCTCACCCAGGCATTACCAGGAGACAAGCGGGAAACCTCCTCCCAGAATGGGCCCTATGCTATGAGATGAATGCCTCCCTCCCTCCCTCCCTCGAAAGAAGGTGCAGCCTCTTTATGTAACAACTACTGAGCAATTCTAGCTCTAGAAAAACACACACCCTCTAAGAATTGCACCCAAACAATGTCGCAAAAGCATCTGGTTGGATCTACTGCGATGGGGTAATCTGCTCAGGAGGCGATGGTGGTGTTCACACTCCTGGCAGCTCTTCCCACAGAACAGCCCAGCACTCCTCGGGGTACGAGCACGAGAGCCTCCAGCGTTGTGCCCGGGACACGTTGGGAACACAACTCCCCAAATTCCAGTAAGCACAGCCACCCTGTCTGGAGTCGGAGGAAGCGGAAGCTGGTTTCTATCATCTGCTTCTTAAGGAAGATTCATCAGATGATTATCAGGCCTCTGTGAACAGCCCGTTGCTGACAAATAGTTTTCAAATACTTGAAATATTTGAAGAAGCCCAGCCAAACCTCGTCTGGGATGGCTGTCACCCAATGATGGGTGAACCTGGAGCTGGTGAACCTGTGTGCCCATCTGAAAACTGTTACACCACCAAAAAGACCTTTGAATTCCAGAACTAGACCAGCTTCATTGTAACCATGATTAGCATCGTTCCACATCAATATCCTCTGGAAGACAACCGGCTTCCCTCCAGACAGGCACAAGCAGCCTGCTGGGGGCCACGAGCAGAGGGCGTTAAACTTTCCTTTTCTCCCCAGGCCTTGCCTGACGGCCCCGCTCTGCCCATCGGCAGCCATGATCGGGGCTTGTCAACAAAGCAGCATTCTCCAGCTTGTAATTTTGCAGCCAGACCTGAAATGTGTTGACTCAAAGTAGTTCCCACTTAATTCAAGGCACTTAGGAAGGAAGCAGGCTGATAAGTCCGCGTTCGGGATGCTTAATGAGGGTGCCCGGAGGCCAGGGCCAGGAATTTCTCAACTGCATTGCTCTCCTACGTCCTGTGCAGGAATGGCATCACTGTAGTGACTCAGGTCAAATCTATTTTTTTTTGTTGAAAGCTCCTTAAGGGAGAAGTTTCCAAATTATAAGGAAGGAAGTTTCTAAAGACAAAACTATAAAAAACAAAAACAAAACACAGCCAAACCCTGGAAGGAGGAGAGCTTGCCTAGAACTGGGCAGGGCCACCCAGGGCACGTTTGGAAGCTCTGCCAGAGCCCAGGCCGTCCTCGGGAAGACTTCCCCGGCTCTCAGAATGGGCTGCCACCCTAAAGTCCAGACCCTCCAGCGGCACAAGTGGGGCACGGCCATGGGGATCCCCAACCACCCAGAGTCCCTGGAGGCAGTTTCTGCCTTCCCGATGCAGTGGCAGCTCCCCAATCCCAGGGAGATCTGAGGGGCTGGCTGGAGAATAATGCCAGCTAAAGCTTTGCGGGCACGTGCCAAATGCGCCACAGCGTTGCAGGGACATACCTGGCTTGACCTGCTGACTCCAAAGGGTTGGGGGGGCTGGGGGGCTGGGGGGGGGGGTGTTTCTCTACTGCATTTTGGGAATTTGTCTTTCTTCACACCTTCATGCCCTCAAAACTCAGCTCTGAAAGCAAGGATTTCTTTTTCAAGACTGGAGGGATCGGAGCTCTTGATTCCCTGTCACATTTCCCCAAACAGCCCCTCTGTAAATTATCCAGCTATTTCACATTTTTAAAGAGAGTAAGTAGCCTGGACAGCAATGAGGGGCAACTGAGAAAGAAACACTCCCCGGTTTGCAAAGTTTCCTTAGAAGGCCTTGAAGGGGAAAAAATGACTAGGCGAGGCAGAGAAAATGATCAAGAGCGAAACTCTTTCCAATATCAAATAGTTCAATTGAAAAATGAAGATCAGCCTCTCTCTCTTTCTCTCTCAGACAGATACTGGAAGCACAAACCTCGCACGCACGGAGAGGTAAATAGTCGCAGTTCACCTAGAAGCCAACTTGGTGCCTACAAATCCGCTACGGAGGGCCCCAGATTGCCAAAGGCTGGGAAGCTGCTTTGAGCGCAGTTCCCCCTTTCTTGAAAGAAAAGCAGGTAGTCCTCATCGAGGAGGGCGAGTCTTAGCTCCGCTTCCCGGTTTTTCTCCTGAACCCCGGAGCTCCCCAGCCTGGCTGCTTCAGCCGAGCCACCTCTCTCCTCCCGGGCGGGCGGGCGGGGCAGCGGAGGCCTGGGAAGCCGAGGGGCCCGAGCGGAGCGGCGGCTTCGGCCGAACTTCCCTCGCGCGGCGGGCGGGCGCACTTACCGAAGGTGAGCAGGGCGAGCTCGGCGGCCGCGCTGGCCATGGTGCGGGCGGGCGGGCGGGCGGGCGTTGCGGGTCGGGAGCGGCTCACCTTGTCAGCCCGTGTCCGGCTGCGCCGCCGCCCAGCATGCCGAGAGCGAGGCTTCCACCTGCGGCTGCGGACGCTCCGCTCTGGCCGGCCGGCCGGCGGGCGGCTCGCAGGTGTGCGCTGCGCCCCGCCCCGCCCCTCGGCGCCCCGCCCCCTCCCCCGCCTGGTTGGCTGGCGCGCCCAGGGAGGCCGGGCGGCTGCAGAAGCGGCGGGGACCGACAGGCGGCGCCCTTCCGAACTGCGCCTGACACGCAAATGCGCCGGGGGGTGGGGTGGCGGAGGGCGCCCATCTCGTCTGAACGCGCCTGCGCGGGTCTCCCGTCCGGAAGGGGGCTTTCTTTTCTGTTTCGGATAGTTCGGTTTTGTTTTCTCTCCCAGTTCACATGCGCGTCCTGGACATCGTCATCCCCCCGGTCAAGCTGGTTCCTGCCGTTTGTTGAGAGCCTCGCTTACCTTCCCTGGAAAGCCCTTCCTTCTTCTTCTTCCTTGCGCTTCGTCCCGTCCCAAACACCTGGAGTTTCCCCTCCGGCCTCTTCTTCATTGAGCCCATGAGGCTGTGGGACTCCGGAGAAAGGCTCCCCTGGCATCCTGGCCTCAGCACCTTTACCTGAGCCAGGGCCTCTCACCTGGGCCACTTTAAGCCGGCTGGGGAATTCTGGGAGTTGAAGTCCGCCTAAAGGCTTAAAGTGGCCCCGGTTGGAGACCCCCCATCTAAACTGGTTACATGTCATCAAGTCTCCATCCAAAAGGCCAAGATTTTCCTTTTATAGACCAAACTCGGATTATGACCGGAAGAAATCCTTGGCAACATCTCCACTTGAGAAACCGGCTCCTTGAAATCCTCCTCCTCCTGCTGGCACCTGCTTGTGAAAAGGATCCGAGCCTTTCAGAAAAGGGGCTGCAGTCTCCCCAGTTGCCATTTTTCTGCCTCTGCATGTCCACAAGCCCAAAATTGCCCAGCGAATCAAAGAAAACTTTTGGCAATTTGGCCTGATACTTTTCTCAAGGACGCCTGAACTCTGGAGGATCCATCAGCCATCAGCCTTGCTGCATGTTTTGTTCCCCCTTTCTGATATCACCTCAGTTCAGCAAATGCTGATCTGCCTTTCAGGTCTTCCAACAATGCACACATCAGCTATGGTTTGGGCTGAAAGTGGGTTAATTTGCAGAACAAACCAAACCAAACATGGCTTGTTGTCCCTCAAAATCATTGAAAACAGAAGGTGCCTCGAGGGCTTTGGGTGAAACGCTGTGATTTAGAAACTCTCACCAAACTCATCTGAGTTTTGACAAAACCTACTCCTTTGTTTCTGTGTACTGTGCTGTTCCCATATTACACCACCAATGTCATGACTAATGCAGCCAAGGAGAACCCCAGAAGGCATCAGCCCTCCCTGCCTCCCACCTCCAAGCATTTCCTCTGCATAGAGATCACATCTATTACAAAAAACATCAGGCATTAAAAAACAGAAAAACCTGCTTGCTTTCTGATTGGAGATAGGATTCCTAAACCAATGTTTATCCTGAGACAGGTTAAAATAGGATTACAGCTCTGGCTTGATATAGTTGCAACATTTCAATGATGGCTTTGCTTAATTAGCAAATTAAACTCAATCACTCCAAAAGTGAAGAGCCATCTCCTTTGGGTCTGTTTCAGTTCTCAAGTGTTAAGTTCTGTCTCCTTAGAGATTTCAGTCCTGAAAGTTGTCTTTCTACAGGTGCACAACTCACCCGCCCTCAAGCTCTGGATTCAGAAATGAGGAGGGTCAGCAATATGGCAAACGTCATGGGAATGCAACCGGGGAGTTCTTCAAGTTGGGAGAAAGCACTTGGATCTTTGAAAACGCCGCGCAGGGGGTGGTCCTCAACTTCAATGACTTTTAAGATGGGTGGACCTCGATTCTCAGAACTGCCCCCTCCCTGTGTTGGCTGAGCAACTGCCGCGGTGGCTCCAACGCCTGGGTCCCTGGCTCTTTGTTCTGGCCACCCACGGACAATCCGGCTAAGAAAAGGGCACAGAGGCCAGCAACTGGTCTCTGAACCCCCAGCTGAGCCCCAGAAGAAAAAAAGCATTTCCCTCCATTCCTGAGCTAAATCTCGTTCGCTTCTGCTGGATTTGTTGCTGTTTTGTGTCTTCTATCAAGTGGGACAATGTCTTCTCACTGATGCTCCATTCATGCATTTCAAGAGGGCCCAAATCACCTGCTATACCAGGGTCTCCTTAAGGCTGGACAATTCAGTCTAGGCCACCGTTACATTTTATGAATGCCTAAGAGCGTAAATGGCCTCACTTCACTTCAGGGACTGAGCGAGGACACCAAATGAAGCCAGAAAATGGCACTGAATCATAACCATGAGTATACTAGGCAGCCCGTGCTCTGCAGGCTCATAGTTTCAGACATCTTTTCTTACCTAAGCAGAGAATGACCGCCGGAGGCAGGAAAATAGTGGTAATGGGATGGACTTCTGACTTTTTGCTGGTTTCCCTACTGAGTTTGTTTGTGAGAAGCTGGCAGGGAACGTCAGCAATCTTCATTCCTTCCTCCTTTTTCCCTCCTTCCCTTCCAGTCATTCTGTCCTTTCCTTCCTTCCTCTGCCTCTCCCTCCTTCCCAAGAACCGCGGTCAGAGCTCAGGGGGCTTTCCCAGTGGGGGGAGTGCACAGGGGAGTAAGTGCTCCTGCAGAGACCTGGGGCTGCACCTTGGATCTGCTCCCTCAGCCCCTCTCTCCCCTCCCCTCCCCTCCCCAGATGAAAGGAAGGGCTTCTTCATCCGGCTCCTCTCTGGCTCTGGGAGCAGAAAGGCAGGCCTGGGGAATCCTGTCCTTTCCTCCCCACTGGCTTCAGGTGTGACTGGGCTCCCAGGAATGTCAGGTATTTGGCTGCTGGCTTGTGGGAGGGTGTTCCGGCTTTTGGTATCTGGGAGACCACAGGGAGTGGGTGGTGCCCAGGGGCACCCCTCCCTGCCCCTAGAACAAAGGACTTTCTTGGCCAGATATTTCCTTCTGGGGATAGGGCCAAGGAGCAGCTCCCCAACCAGTTACCTCATTCAATCCCCAACAGCCAAATTACGGGCAGTTTGATCATGGGTGGGTGGAGGTAACACTCAAAACACTCACCCACACACATACACACCCAGGAGAACTGAGAGTGCCACTTGCACTGAAGAAAGAAAGGTGCACCATGCGAGGAAGGGAAGGAATTCCTTTCGGTAGCCACAAGAGGGACGGAGGTACAGTCTCCCCCGAAATCCACCTGTCTGCGGATGACAGGTGCTTAAACTTCCTTGCAACTGAGGATGGGTAGTCCTGCCAGTGTGCCTAGGGCTTGTTCTTGCCCTCGAGGGCTGCCGAAACGGCCGCGTGGTTTTCATCAAGCAAGTCTTGATGCTCCTGGGTTCTCAGTCCATACAGTCTGCATGGTGACACCTTTACACTGCCAGGCCTGGCCTGCACGCCTGGGTTTCCAACACTCGGCATCTGGTACGGGGCAGGTGATGGCGAGTCTTATAAGGTCACACGGACATCCTCTGACCTAGTTCCGAGTTCACACACCCCTGCTGCTGCCACTGCCAGGCCAAAGAGGCTGGAGCGAGTGGTGGGGTGGGCAGCAGGGAGGCAGCAGTAGCCATGGGCATCCCATTTTCACACCCACCCATCACCACCGCCACCACTCTCATGCCAAGCTCTGGGCCCAAGAGGCGGGGAGGGAGGCAGCAGAGGTGTGTGAAAACGGGAAGCTTCTGGTCATCTCTGCTGCTGCTCTGCGCTCAGACCGCCCACTGGCTTGCCCGGCTCTCCCTCTGGCCCTCGGCAACGAGTTGTCCCTCTGGCCATTTGAAGTCCTCCTGCAGCGACTTGGCAGAGGTGAGCTGGCAGTGGCCAGCTGGTGGCAGCTAACAGGTCGCACCGAGCTGGCTGGGGTGAATGTCTATGGAGGTTCAATCGTCCAGGTCATGATTGTCCCAAAGGTGCTTTTTCAACAGGCAACGGGACTTTCTGGGTTTTTCCTTGAAGATATTTAGCTTCTTATCCAAGAAGCTTCTTCAGCTCTTGAGAAGGAGAAAAAAAACTCAAGAAGCGTGGGAAGCTCTTAAAAATATTATCACAAAAGCCCAGCCCAACAAAATACCACTGAAAAAGAGGAAAAAAAGAAATCCAAGAAAAAAACCCAGCATGATTTCACAAAAACATCTCTGATAAACTGAAAGACAACAAGGATAAGTACAAAAAAATGGGAAGAGGCACACATAACTAAGGCACAGTATCAGCAGATAGCCCGAATCTGCAAAGATGAAGTGAGGAAAGCACAGGCTCAGAATGAACAAAGATTTGCAACAAAAGTCAAAGATAATAAAAATGTTTCTTTCAACATATAAATAACCAGAAAAAAGTCAAGGAAACAGTAGGTCCACTTAACAGAGAAGATGGCAAGGAAGTAACTGGCAGCAGAAAGCAGAGCTGCTCAACTCATTCTTTGCATCAGTCTTCATGCCAAAATAAACTCTAGCCCAACCTACCCAAAACCTGACTGTGACAGACTAGAAATAAAAATTAAAATAAGCAAGAAAATGGTTAGAGAACACCTATCTGATCTTGAATATAAATTACCGGGACCTGATGGATTATATCCCAGAGTTCTGAAGGAACCGGCAGATGTTATCATAAAATTATACCATATCTTTCAAAAATCCTGGAACAAAAGGAATTACCGAAGGATTGGAAAAGCACCAATGTGGTTCCTGTCTTCAAAATTTTATTTTCCAAACCACCAGAGGGCAGAAGAAACAATGGCTGGAAACTAACCAAAGGGAGAAGCAACCTGGAATTAAGGAGACGCTTCCTAACAGGACAGTGAGTGGAACAGCTTGCCATCAGAAGCAGTGGTGCTTCTTCACTGGAGGTTTTTAAGAAGAGCCTGGACAGTCACTTGTCTGCAATGGAATATAGGGTCTCCTGCTTGACCAGGGGGCTGGACTAGAAGACCTCCAAGGACCCTTCCAGCTCTATTCTGATTGAACTGAGATTCCATCCTTGCAGACGGGCGTTGTTCCCTAGTGAAGGTTGCAATGCCTAGTTTAGCTTCCATTTGGCTATCCTGAAAGAAACATGCTCCATATCTTGGCTGAGAAGCATGTTGAGCATCAACCAGTCCAAGGGCAGATTTTGTGCCTCGGTTTTGCACTCAGAAGTGTGCAGCAGCAGCTGCTCTTCCCCGCCCTTTCTCTGGAAGGCCTCTGGGCCCACTGAGTATGCCTGCCAGTTCTAGGCCCGTCCTGTAAATTGCTGGAGAAAAGCAACAATTATTTCCAGAGCTCCAGTGGGGGGACCTTTTGCTGTGGAAGGTCCCTGCATGGTAAATGATCTCTGGTGGTTTCAAAGTTGTCTTTTGAAGGCGCTCTCTTCCCCTCCCCCTCTGCCCCAGACCTACAAGGGCAGGTGCAGAGAGGCAACCGAGCAAAGGAAGCCCCTCCTGGGCATGGGGGGGGGGGGGCCCTCAGCCGGGGGGCAGCAGAGCCAGAAGGGAGGGGTGGCTGGCAGAGCTCTGGATGGAAATCTCCTCATCCAGCCTGCCTGCCCTTCCGGTTGTCCACCCCCACCCCAAAATGTGGCCCTTGGAATTTAGGACTATAGGCAATCCTAAGTTGCATTAAGAGAGGGATACAGTCAAGATCAAGGGAAGTACTAATACCACTCTATAAAGCCTTAGTAAGACCACACCCAGAGTACTGCATCCAATTTTGGTCATAAAAAAGAGGTTGAGACTCTAGAAATAGTGCAGAGAAGAGCAGCCAGGATGATGAGGGGACTGGAGGTAACACATACGATGAATGGTTGCAAGAACTGGGTATATCTAGTTTAATAAAAAGAAGGACCAGGGGAGGCAGGAGAGCAGTCTTCCAATATTTGAGGGGCTGCCACAGAGAGGAGGAGGGGGTCAAGCTATTTTCCAAAGCACCTTTGTAGGCCAGATAAGGAACAATGGATGGAAACGGAACCAGGAGAGATTCAACCTGGAAATAAGCAGAAATTTCCTGACAGTGAGAACAATCAACCCCTGGAAGAGAAGTTGCCCTTAGAAGTTGTGGGAGCGCTATCACTTGAGACCTATGAGACTGGACTGCCATTTGTCAGAAATGGTGTAGGGTCTCCCGCTTGGGCGGGGAGGGGGGGGTTGGATTAGGTCCCTTCCAACTCTGATTAATACAAAAATAACAACTGGGAAGCACAAGAATAGCCAAAGAATCAGGGGACCAGGAAGGCCGCCATCTTGACCGGGACAGAAATCTCCATGGAAGACCACAGAATTCACTCAACACTTGGAGGACCTTCAATGCACCGGAAGGAGGTTCTGAGAACTGCTGGAAGAGTGGAAGGAGCCCAGCCTGGCGGTTCAAAGCTGCTCCAAGAGGATTTCCCCCCCTGGCTTAACTTCTCGGCCTCTGTTGCCCTGCCGAGAGAGGCTGGGGCCTGGTGGGGCCCCGGGTCGGAGGACGGGAGGGGGAAATCCCTGGGGAGAGGCCCGCGACACCCCCGCCGCTCTCCAAGCGGAGGCAGAAGAGGACGCCACAAGGACGGGGAAGCGGCAGCCGCCACCGGATCGCCTTTCCCGAAGGGCGCCTGCCGCGTCTCTGCCCGCTCGGCGGCCCCTGCAGCCCCAAGCAGGTCAGGCGAGGCCGGCGGTGCGACGCCCCCCCGTCTCCTGGGTCGCGGCTCCGGGAAGCGGGGGAGGGCGGCCCTCGTCCCGCCCCGAAGGCCCCTGGAGGGCGGCGCGAGGGCGGCGAGCTGTCCGGCAGCAGCGGGTCCCGCCTACCCTCGCCCCCGGCCGTCCAGAGGACGCTGCTCGGGCTGTTCCCGGAGGACGCAGGCCGGGTGGAGGCGCCGCCGGGACGCTCCCGCCGCTGCAGCTCCCAGCGCCGGCCATGGTAAGGGCTTCGACGGCTGCCTCTCCTGGGCCGGTCGCGGAGCAGAGCCTTGTTCGTCCGCGCTCGTGCCCGACTTCCCGGAGGCGGCTCATGGCCGGTGACTTGTGCGGGCTCGACGGGGCTGGCCGGCGTCCTTGGGGTGCCCCGCCCGATGAGGCCGTCGGGCGGAGAGCCTGTTGCCGGCCTTGGAGGTTCCCAGCCGCGGCGGGACTCTCGCTGCCCACGGCCGGCTCCCGGACTGTTCAGCGGGGCCCTGGGCAGGCCGTCTGCCCGGTTCAGGGAGGAGCACAAAGGCCGGCTCCGCATGTGGTCCTGCCCGCCTTTGGAAGGCCGGGCCTCCCGCTTGCGATGCTCCGGCAGCTGCGGCTGCGCCCTTCCTAGACGGGGCGGTCCGGCTGGCCTTGTCCCAGGAAGCCCTGCAGCCCCCTCGGTCCGGCCTCGGACCTCACTTCCGAGGCCGGTGCCCGGGAAATGCCCCTTTGGAGGGTGGGGAGCCGCCGCTGAGCCGGCGCGTTTCTCGGTCTGGGGATCGCGAGGCCTTCCGGGTCCTTCGGGCAGGAGGATTTGGCGCTTGCCCGCTCGGCCTCCATGGCAAGCGGGCAACCGTGTGACTCGAGAGGCCGTCCTGGCCTTGAACCCCTCTCGCTCTGGAGGCCGAGCTGGCACCCAGGCCTTCGGGGTAAGAGGCCAAGGTGTCCGGCAGCTGCCAGCCTGTGGCAGAAGGGCGACCTTTCGGCTCCTTCCCCGCCTCCTCCGCCCCCCCCCCCCCCCCCCGAAGGAAGGTGTGGGCAAGGGCGGCGCTCGGCTCCCTTTCAGACCCTCCCTGGGGGGGGGGGGGTGCTCAGCCTGAAGCCCTCCGTTCCCCACTTGCAGCAAAAGCTGCCAGTCCGAATGGCTGTTGAATTGTTATGGCTAAAGACGTTAAAAATGTTTCAATGTTTGTCAATTATATTTAATTTAAATGCATTTTAAGTCAAATTTACTGGTTCTGCTACCGCACTCCCTGGGCTCCCTTGCAATGGGAAGTGGCAGCGCATCCAGAACAAGAGGCCACTTGGGGCTTTGGAACGAGCCACATTGGTGGACTCCTGTGGAAGTGGCTCGACGTCTGGTAGGCCCCGCGTTGGCTGGCCCCCCAATCCCGTGCAGGGGAACAGTGGCGACTCAGGCCCTGCTCCACCACTATCCTGTCTCCACCCCAGGCAGCTGTGGGTCCTGGCATTACCACTGACTCCACTGCAGGGAGAGCTCAGCTTGGGAGGGGAGGCAGTTTGTCTGAATGTGTTCAGAGCATGTTAGCCCTGGAGGTCAAAGCCACTGGCTGGTTCACTTGTCCCCCAGGACTTGATTGACGATCAAGTCCTGGGATCTGTGGCTGTCCTTGCTCTGGTTTGGCTCTAGAGTTGGTCCCACTGGGCCCAGCAGGCCACAGAGAGGCCCTGGGGCCGGCAAAAGCCTCCCGAGCTGCACCTTCAGGTTGAATTAAGTGACCGGTCGTATTCCTCCCATTGTTTGAGTCCAGACAATTGTGATATCAGCTTCCAGTCTCCACTGCTTGTCCACCGCCTGCCCCTGAGGGCTGGTGCCCTATCATTGCCCTGCCCATTTCCATGGAAAGGATCCAAGGAGGGCAGGCAGAGGAGGAGAGCAGCTTCTTCTCTGCTGCTGCGGCTCAGTTGCTTCCTCGGTCCAAGTCGTCTTAACTGCCTTCAGGTTAATCTCTCCTGCCCTCAGGAAGCTGCTGCTTCCTGGCAGGATCTCCCCAGGGCTTTCCTTGCTTCCTGTTGGCCAAAGGCCCGAGGAGTTGGCCCTTCCTTTGGAGCAAGGACGCCGGTTCCCAGTGGGAATATTTGCAAAGTTTCTGACAAAGATTCTTGTACACACTTTAAGGCACGTTGAAAACGCAGTCTCTGCTATGCAGCACAAGATGGGATTTTAAAATTGTTAATTGAAGTAAACGTACAGAATACATTACTTCAAACTAACGAGGCAAAACCCCCTTGGAAGAGAAGAGCTTAGGAAGCGAGTTCTGCAGCAGGCTGGACCAGCAAACGTGTCCCAGTCTGATGCAGAAGAAGTTGCAAGAACATGTCCTGAGCAGCTTCATGCCACACGGCGATTGAGCCAATCTCATTGTACACATGTTGTACTCTGACAATACAGGTAATAATCATCGATTCTCAGGCTGCGCTTCTGTAGGTTTCTGCAGGAAAACATCAATCCTGATACAGCGCTAGAATGACTGGCCGCTAACCTCTTTTGCTCAAATCAACTTGGAGAAACAGTTGGGGAGCCATTCATGCAGTGCATGCAAAGATCCACCTGGCCCTCTGGCCTACACCTCTTCCCACAAGCTCATCTCCACTTCCATCCCATGAAAGGGTTTTTCCTGCCTCCCCTCCAGAGACCTCCACAAACTTCCATCAGGATCTTCACCCACCATCAAGATGAACTATGTCCGTTTATGGACCCTCTGGTGAAGCTGCATAAAAGTAGCATAAAAGTAGCACCACAAACGGAAACTCTACTGACTACTGAAGTCCACCCTGAATGCCATAAAGCATCCGATCAGTAGCCCAACAGAGCAGAATAACCGAGTTGGAAGGAGGGACCTGGGGGGGTCTTTGAAATGCCGGAATAGAACTTGAGACAAGAAGCGGTTTTAAGGGAAGGTTACGCCCAACCAGAAGGCCAGAGAGAAGTTAAGGCAAGGATGAGTCCTTGCTCCGTCTGCTCCTCAGTTCGTGCCCAGTCCCTGAGAGGCTACAAGGTTCAGTGGTGCTTGTGGGAACGTGGAAGGTCTTAGCGATTGAGGAGGCGCCCCCCATCCAGGGCCCCAGCTTCCTTTGCGTCCGTGGCAGGAGGTTCCTTCCCGGGCACAGAATCTGCCCTGTGATTCTTTGGCAGCCAGCCAGCATTCCTTCCCTTGGAAAGCCCCGAGACCTCCCAGGCTGGCCTGCTGCGTCATCTCCGCTGCTGCTGCTGCTGCTGCACTTCAGCCGTGGCTTGGCTGCCCGCTCTCCTCTGGCTCCTGTCCACCTGCTGCCAAGGAAGACTTAGGGCAGGCAGGGGTGTCGGTTGACCAAGGCGGCTTTGGTCTTCTTCCCAGAGCCCAGGCGGAGTGTCAGTCAGTAGATACTGATGGGTGTTTGCAGCAAGGCAGCCAGGGGGGTGGAAAAAGGGGGGTTTCAGAGGGAGCGGCAATGGATGGCTGTGGGTTCCAGAACCCTTAGGGCAGGAGTGTCAAACTCGCGGCATCATGGTATCACATGACGTAGCGGGACCCCCCCCCCCCCCCCGGTTGCTAAACTGGGTGTGGCCAGTGCGTGACTGGAGTTTGACAGCCCTGGGTGACAGTTTACCCCCATTGTCTGGTGCTTTCTAGCCTGGTGCATTAACCACTAGACTAAACTGTCTCCCAAGTGTTAAATGTGTGGTACCTGGAGCATTCTTAAGGACAAGGTAAATGCAAGAAATTCAACAAGAAATGTATGTCTGGGATGTTTAAATGCTCAGCCTCCATTGCCTTTCTCATCTTCTACTTAAGAGAGAGACGCACGGCTGGCCTTCCAGCAGTTTTTCTTTGCAGAGAAAGGTCCATCCTGGAGCATGCCTGGAATGCTCACCTGGGGTGCAGAAGTGCCTCGCGGGCATCCTGAGCACACCTGGCGGCTCTCTTGAGTCGCATGGTCTTCGGAGAAGGCACCCCAGGGCCATCACACTGGCCTCAAAGTGGGCGCTTTCCAGCCAGTCCGCTTGAGCCTCCCAGGCGCTGGGCCAGTAGCCCCTCCCTCCTTGTACAAAAGCTGGGGGAATGAGCCCGAGTCGCACCTGTGACCAGCCTGTCCCCTTCCGCAGGGTGAGAACCAGCTGAAGCGGTGCCAGCAGGAGGCTGACCAGGTGACAGAAATCATGCTAGACAACTACTCCAAAGTGATGGACCGCGAGGGGAAGCTTAGCAACCTGGATGAACGGGCTGATGAGCTTCAGAAACAGGTATGGAGGCCTTGGAAGGGGAGGTGGGGATTGGGTGGGGCACAAGCTCTTTGTCCAGCGCCTTGCAAGGACAGCTGGACAACCCGTTGGGCCTACCTGCCAGTTGGCATTTCAGTGGGGTCAGGCCCAAGGAATACGGAAGAAGAAGTTGGAGGGGGCCTTGGAAGCCTTCTAGTGCATGAGATCCTAGATCATTCCAGGCAAATGCTTGTCTGATCTCCTCTTGAAAGCCTCCAGGCAGACCGCCCACCATTTCTGGAGGGAAGCAGTTCACTGGTGAATTGTTCTCACTGTCAGAATTGCTTCCCCTGAATTCTAGCTTTTCTCTCTCTCTCTCTCTCTCTCTCTCTTAATCTTCCACTCATTCCTTCTTCTCCCATCCCACCCCCAATGCCCATCACCTCCTTGCCACCTTCTCCCATTAGTGGATCAGTTGTTTCCTTGCATTTTTCTTGCTTTTATATCATGTTGAAAGTTTTATTATTATTGTTGACATTTGTTGCAAGTCTTAGTTCATTTTGAGCCTTTGCTTTCCTGACTTCATCTGTGCAGATTCAGGCTATGTGCTGGTAATCTGCCTTCGTTATGTGTGTCTCTTTCCATGTTTTGTACTTGTTTTTTAAATCTCTCGGTTTTTCAGAGTTATTTATGCAAGCATACTGGTTTAGTCTGAGGTCTCTTATTTTTCTTTCTCAGTGATTATTGTGTCAGAAAGAGCTTCTATGAGTTCATTTTTCAGTTTCCCAAGTGTCTTGTTTCCTGTTAAGATTTCCATCCATGGATCCTTCCTGAGCTTTCTCTCTTAATGTCCAAGACTCTAGCTTGACTTTGTTCTGTCCACTTTCCTGTTTCAAGGAAGGGGCTGCTAGCAGCCTCATGGGGGACCTTGGGCTCCTTTTTCTCAGCCAGGCCTTGAAATCAGAAGTGGTGCAGAGGCTGCGAGCAGCTTTCAGGCAGCCACTGCCTCACTCTGGAATTTGTGCCAGCTCTCCATCCCTGGCCACTGAACTCAAGCCAGGGAAGCCTTTCCAGGGCAGACGCTGGAATTCAACCTTGCCTGGATCTCGGCTCTTTTCAGCCTTTCGGCCTTTTGAAGGCTGACATTCATGATGTGGGCCTTGGTGAGTAATTCCCATGCAAGCCAGGGAGAGACCTTAGTGCCAAAGGCCCATTTAAGTAGTCTTCAACTTATGGCCACAATGGGGCCCCAGATTTCCACTGCTAAGCAAAACAATTGTTAAGTGAATTATGCTTCATTTTGTGAACTTTTTGCCACAATTGTTAAGGAAATCACTGCAGTTGTTAAGTGGATGTGGCTTCCCCCATTGACTCTGCTTGAGGGGCGCCAGCTGGGAAGGGATCCCAGGATCCAGGGAAGTGGAACTGCCATCAATACAGGGCAGCTGCTGGGTGCCCGAATTTTGATCATGTGACCATGGGGATGTTGCAGAAGGCTTAAGTGTGGAAAAGTCACTTTTTCAGTTCTGTTGTAACTTTGAACAGTCATTAAACGAACGGCTATAAGCTGGAGATTACCTGAATTCACCAGAATGAGATTGCAATTGTCTCCAATTGGTTCTTTTTAGAGTTCTGCCTTCACCAAGACCACCAAGACCCTGGCCCAGAAGAAGCGCTGGGAGAATGTGAGATTCAAGGTCATCCTGGTAGCCATGGTTGTGGCCGTTGTTCTGATCATCGTCTTAGCCATCACCCTCTACTTCACTCTCTCTGGATCTGGGAACCAGCGGGCTCCAGCACAGACCAGCGCTGCTGGTGGTGACTGATCGCTGATCCAATTCGCCCTGGAGTCATCTTCCCAACACCAAGCTTTCAGGGGTGCCGGCCATCGGGGCTTGGCTAGGACCTGGCAGCAACCTTGACCCCTTGGTTTCTCATCATCATGGCAAGCAAGCCGATGGAGAAAGGAAGCAAAGGGCACAGCCCCCCTTGATGTCCACGACCTCAACACCAATAAGGACTCTCTGTAGGTGGGACAGACGGACAGGGGACTTGTGTACTTCCTGCTCCATTGTCCAAGTGTTATTGCAACGCATTTGTGCACTGATGTTCAGCCTTGGGCTACAGCAGTTAAACTGGGGCCTAAGTCCAGGCCTTGCATCTCCTGCCTTCAGCCCTTTGGCTAGGAAAGGCTCTGCTCCCCCGGGGGGGGGGGGGGGGCGGGGCTCTGTAGCTCTCAGCTGCCCCTGCTGTCCTTCCCCTCAGCTGGGCTTGGGGAAGGGGGGCTCCCTGCCTTCTGGCCCTGGGCGGAACCTTTGCAATCTGTCACCTGAGGAGGCCCAGGTAGATGGGTAGATCGTCTACTTGCACATGTTTGGGGGCAGGAAAAGGGCCTCTGAAAGATCAACCAGCCTCTTTGGGTCCCTCTTGCTCTTCCTGCCTCAACTGGGTGGGAAACTGGCAAGTGCGCCCCCCTTGGGACAGGTTTTTTTTGGGGTCCCTGGTCCTCTGAGGCCCCAAAGGGCCCACCGCTAACCATTAAGGGGTGTGCCTCCCGTCCCTCTCCTCTGGTCCCCATTTATCCATCCCTCTTTCCTGTATTCTTACTCATGTTATACTTATACCGATCATCTTGTAAGCGATTGACAACTCGGAGAAATAAATGATCAAATCAACTCGGCTGCTCGCCCTCGGAGCTCGCTTGGAGCTGCTTCAGCATCGGAGGACCCGGCGGGATCCTCGTTCTCCGCGGAGGGGAGCCGCCCTCAGGGCGCTGGCAAAGCGGGAGGCTCTGCGGGGCGGGAGGAGCTCCGGACCCCGCGGAGAGCAAGGAGGCGGGAGGAGGAAAGCCGGGTGGCCGCACGGATTGGGCGCCTGCCGGGGCGCGGGGCGGGGCGGGGCCTGCCTCCCGGCCCGGCCATGGCGTCCTACTTCGACGAGCACGACTGCGAGCCCGGAGCCCCGACGGGGGACCCGCTGCCGCCGCGCCGCGCCCTGCTGGAGCTGGCCAGGTGAGCGGGGCGGGGCTGTGGGGGGGGGGGTCAGCTCGAGCTGGGCCGCGGCGCCGGAGAGCCGGGCGGGCTGCGGGCCGCCTTCCCGGACGGGCGCCGGCTGACGGGCCTCCTCCCGCGCCCCCTCCAGGTCCCTCTTCCACGGCCTGGAGATCGACGTGGGCGCCCTGCAGGGCGGCGACTGGGACCACCGGCTTCCCCCGCCCGCCGCCAGACGCGCCGTGGAGGGGCTGCCCGAGGTGCGGGTGGCCGCCCCGCAAGCAGGTGGGCCGGGGGCTCTTCTTGGGGGGCGGCGGGAGGGGCTCCTGCCGGCCGGCGAGCAGAGGCGGAGCCCCGGGGGGAGGGAGGCGAGGCAGCCGGTTTGACGCGGTCCTGTGTCTCGGTTCTCCCGCTCAGCGAAGGGGCTCCGGTGCCCGGTGTGCCTGCTGGAGTTCGAGGCGGAGGAGGCGGCGAGGCAGATGCCCTGCCAGCACCTCTTCCACGCCGGCTGCCTCCTGCCCTGGCTCGGAAAGGTGAGGCGCGGGCGGGGAGGGAGGGGGAGGCCGCCCCCCTGCCCC
>NW_020716843.1:378263-411805 GCF_900518725.1 Notechis scutatus | reverse complement strand
GGGGGGGGGGGGGGGGGGGGGGGGGGGCCTTACGACCCTAGCACTGATCAGTTGATCCTGCATCTGTTCTGCCAGAAGATTCCGGGGTTTTAGATGCCATTAGCGATGTCTGGGTATCCTTCACAGGCCAATCCCTAAAATAGTTTGCTTTTTTGTAGCTTAATGTTGTGTGTTCCTGAATAGGGTTATTTCCCAAAACTACACAAGAATGTAAATGCAAGTCCTTTTTAAAGAAGCAGAGTTCAATTCTGGATCTTCCGGCTCCTCCTGAATTGTTAACTGTCTCCAGAGTCTTATGCCGAGGCAGGAAGAACATGGACAACAGGGCCTCCTCCAACGATGTTTAGTCAACAAAGGGGTCAGGTAAGTTTTCACGGAACTATGCAAGCATTCAGAACAAATTCCTGCACCAAAGAACCATGATGGAAAAGCAGGTTCTAGGTCTTTATTTACAGCCCTGTGCTACATTTCTGAGAACCTTTCCTGGCAGGAAGAGGGCAAGGCAACGGCCCCCAAGAGAGATGCTTCTTCCCATCCTCCCCACCACGATCTCTGGATCATCCCAGCACGTTCTTCTGGCTGAAAGGTCCTTCTGGCTGATCTACCAAAAAGCTGCAAATCTAGGCAAGGGAGCAGCTCCCTTCAATAACCGATTCACCAGCGGACGTCTCTACCCTCAGCATCCCCCAAGACCCTGAGAAATTGGGAAAGGCAGCTGGTAACATCCTGCCACCTTCTTTGCCTGGGTTTTGTTGTCCAAGCAAACAGCAGGCCCACTTGGATATTCACAAGAGTCGGAGGGAAACGCAGACCACTACCATACAGAGCCAGCCAGCAAGTCTGGGCTGCAAGCATTTGCCCCACTTTCCTTTGGGGCAGACCTGTCAACAGATGGACTTGCTCCCTTCTGCCGCCGCTCCCGATGGTACCCTGGAGCAGCTGAAGGGGACCCTCCACACAGGGCCCAGCACCGTTTCCCCTAAAGCATTTCTCAACGCCTGCAGTGGCTCTCAGCGCTTCACCCGCCGCTTCTCCAATTCCTCCTGTACTCGTTGCCGAAGGGCCTGGTGCAAAGCTGGCTCCAGCTGATTTTGGGCACTGACCTTCTCCACCACTTCTTCGGGGTCATTGTCCTGTGCCAAGAAGCCAAAGGGTCCATTAGGAAACACCCTGCTCAGATGACAAAGCGTAAGCAGCCCTTTGGGGATTATAAAGCACACTTTCACAAAGCTCCTAGGAGCTTAATGCATCCTTTTCAGTCTTTTTAGAAGTGAACAGTGGAAATGGATGGTTTTGTTACCAAGCCTCATTTGTGTAACCTTCAGGTTGTGTTAGTCACAGAAAAAGGGATACAGCTCCTTTCCTTTACTGCCAGCTTGCTGCTTTTAAAAGCAAGAACAATTTCAAAAGCCAAATACAGCAGTAGAATAATAAAAGCCTGATGGACAGTAAAAAAAATACGTTTACTGTCCGGAAATATATATACAGCAGCAGTGGAGCTAAATAATCAGTCCTGTCCAAATGCTTCCTAAAACAACCAGGTCTTAGTTCAGTAACGATGCAATGCAAGGAGCAAAAGCCGGCTGGGCTGGAGGCTGACCTGGCCGGGGAGCGTCCGGAGGGCAGGACAAGGCCCCCCCAGGCCCCAAGCACCCCACCCGGGGGTCCCGCGCAGGAGGCCGGGGCGCTTCGGGCGAGGCCGCGCGAGGGGAACCGGGCAGCCCCGAAGACGCCGCCGCCCCTCCTTCTCGCCCGCCTACCTGGTAGACCACCACCGAGGTCACCTGGCCGCCGTCGGCCTCGTACTCCAGGCAGAAGAGGGCCGGGCCGAGGGGGCGCCGCTCGCGGCTGCTGGAGCTGCTCCCGCTCGAGGCCTCCGACTCGCCCTCCGCGCCGCCCCCGCCGCCGCCCGCGGGGCCTCCTCCTCCGGCTGAGCCTGCAAGGCAGAGAAGGTGGCAGAGGGGCTCGGCCGGGAGCCCCGCCCGCCCTCGCCCTCCGCCCGGGCGGCCCGGACTCACCTCGGCGGCCGGCGCGGTAGACCTGCTGGTCGGGCCTGCGGGGCCGGGGGGGCGCGGGGGTGAGCCTCCGCCGCAGCTGCTCCTTGGCCAGCTTCACCTGCCGGTCGTAGTCGTCCCTGCGGGGAGGGAAGAGCCGGTGGGAGCAGCCCCGCCCCCCGCCCCCCCTCCGGCGGCTCAGCGCCCCCCCCCGCCCCCGCGAGCCCCCCCGCCCCGCCCCACCTGGCGATCTGGTTGCGCCGGATGTGCCGCACGAAGCCGTGGCTCATGTCCAGCCGCCCGCCCGGGTGGCAGCGCCCCGCGTCCATCGGCCCCGCTCCGGCAGCCCCCGCCCCCGCCTCCCCCGCACACGCGCCCGGAAACGGGCTCGGCCGGGGCTGCAAGGCTGCGGGGCGCCGGCAGGGAGCGCCCGCGAGCCCCTCGTGACGGCATCAGGGCGCGCCGGGCGGCGTCTTGGCGCCGGCGGAGATGGCGGCGCGCGTCAAGCGGGAGCCCCGCAGCCCCCAGCCGTGGCCCGGCTGCCCGACGGCGGCGCCTCGCGGAGCGGTCGGCTGGGCGCGGGTGAAGCGGGAGCCCGCCGAGGAGGTCGCCATCAAGCAGGAGCCCGACGAGCCGGAGGAGGAGGAGGAGGAGGACGGCGACGCGGAGCCCACAGGTTGCGAGCACGGAGGGAGGCCGCCGCCCCCCTCCCCCGTTTCTCTTCCCCCCCCCGCGCCGGCCTCCCTCGGCGCCCCCCTTCCAGGGCCGGTTTAGGGCGCGATTCTACTGGCGCTGGGGCCGCTCGGGACCCCCCCCCCCGCTTCCTGGAGGGGCCCCTGAGGCGGCCAATGGTGGGCGGGGGCCGATCTCCTCCCGGCCGCAAGCAGAGACTCCGGGGCGGCGGTTTCCTTCCTCCCGGGGAGATGGCGGCATAGACGTTTAATAAAGGAAAAGACACAATTCGTCCCACTGAAGGACGTGAGATCCCAGCAACTTGCTGTCTTCAATGTTTATTCCGATCTTCGTAGCAAACGTTTCTGGTCCATTTCCCTCTTTCAGTGAAGTACGGGCGATTTGACCCAGAAGACCGCCGGAGCAGGCATTGTCCCTACCTGGACACCATAAACAAGTCAGTGGCAAAAGGAAACTGTATTTGGGGGTGGGGTGGGGGGTCATCAGTGAATGAACAGCTAGAAAAAAAGAGTCAGGCGGAGACGGAAGAAACCCGCCAGGAAACGCTTCGTAGGACCAGCCGTTGGTGTCCCACCTGAAGCCGCCTCTGGCAAGAAGTTTCCCTAGCAAGCAATTCCCGTGGAGGCCTGGGAGGTGCCGCTTGATGCATGATGAAGAAAAACACTCCGTCCCCGTCCCCCGTTCCCCCCCCCCTTCCCCGAGAGTGGCAAGAGGCCTTGAGAGCAGCACCAGTTTATGGCATACCAGGATTATATACAGAACCTGATGCTTAATATTATTTCCAGTTTTTGTTTTAAGAAAAAAGGTCCTTGGGAGAAAAATCTCTAGTTTTCATCTCACAGCTATAAATCTTTCCTCCTAAATCTTTAGCAGAAAAACAATGTTTTATTGCATGAAATACTAAGATGAGACTGGAAAGGTCATCACTAATTTAAAAGTAGCAGATCCGCCACCATGAGGAGGGGGGTAGGGGGGTTATTTTGTTCCTCTGCATCCACTATCGGGTCCTAGAGTTTCCCTCTATTGCATTATTTGCATATCCTAACATCACTGGCACGATGTTGATGCTTGTGTTAAGGATCCTGTCTTGTGCCACTGCAGGAGCGTCCTGGATTTTGACTTTGAGAAGCTGTGTTCGATCTCACTCTCACATATCAACGTCTATGCCTGCTTGGTGTGTGGGAAGTACTTCCAGGGTAAGCCTGTTTCAGTCCCTTTTGCCTCTCACTTGGTCGTTGGCGAGGGAACACACACGTGTGATTCTTGGTCAGCCTAGGAGAAAAATGTGTGTGCAAAATACCTGGGGGGGGGTTCTTGCCTCACCTTGATGGGCTTAATCTCGAGCAGGTCTTACAGCTGATCTCTGGCATACGTAATAGGCATGAGTGAGAGATCAGCCCTTGAAACGCAGCTTCTCCCATCCTTTCCCAGAAGGGCTGGCAGACCATAATGTTGTGGGGCGATCAGCAGCAGGTCTTGGCTGGCTGACAGTAACAACTGATTCCCACCCTCACCCTCCAAAGACATGACTCCCTCCCTCCCTGCTTGTGATGCTCTGCCTCCTGTCTTCTCCACAGGTCGTGGCTTGAAGTCCCATGCTTACATCCACAGCGTCCAGTTCAGTCATCATGTGTTCCTCAACCTTCACACCTTGAAGTTTTATTGCCTGCCAGACAACTATGAGATTATTGACTCTTCTCTTGAGGATATCACTGTAGGTGGCTTTCTGGTGAAGGGTGGAGGGGAGAGGTGGGAATACCCAGCTCAGCTCAGCTCATAATATTTAAAACGTCCCTTCTCAGAGTTTCACCCCACCATCCGTTGCTTCAGAAATGCAGCAGAGGGGACGTTTTTAGCCACTCTCCAAACCATTTCCAGGGTTGTGTGGCCTGGGCTAAGGCCTCCAGCAAGGCGTCTCCTCTCTTGCTTCTCCTCTCCCCTTATCCAGTATGTCCTGAAGCCAACCTTCGCCAAGCAGCACATCAGCAATTTGGACAGGCAGGCCAAACTCTCACGCGCCTATGATGGCACCACGTACCTGCCGGGCATTGTGGGATTGAACAACATCAAGGCCAACGACTACGCCAACGCGGTTCTCCAGGTACGGTGCCGTCTCTGGAGTGGAGAAGAGTCGGAAACTCCACTGCAGCCCCCCCCCCATAGCGCAATGCAGGTAGGCCTTGTTTAGCAACTGCCTCGTTTAAGGACCATTCGCAGTTAAGGTGGTGATGAAAAAGTCACTTTACTCACATGTGTGACCTTGACAGGTCTGGAAAACCAAGGAAGGCTGAAGGAAAGTCATGAGCACAGCTGTGCCTCACTCAGAAGCCACTTTGCTTAAAAGAATCACAGAGTTGGAAGGGACCTTGGAGGTCTTCTAGTCCAACCCCCTGCCCAAGCAGGAGACCTTACGCCCTTTCAGACAAAGGGCCGTCCAGGCTCTTAGAAATACCATGCCTGTTTTGTCACTGGTTGTACTTATTTATTTGTTACGTTTCTTGGCCTCCTGCCTCTCTGTGGGGCTACCCTAGACAGCTTACGAGGATCCAAGGGGAAGGGGAGACAGCACACAAACCAGCAGCAGGGTGACGAAAGACGGGGGGGGGGGGGCAGAGTGGGGGTGGGGCCTCCCATGGAGCCAGCGGTCTCCCCCAGCGTGGAACTCCCCCCTCGGGTGCCCAGGCTCCACTGTGGCCTCCTCCTTGTGTGCGTCGTGCAGGCGTTGTCCAATGTGCCCCCCCTGCGGAACTACTTTCTGGAGGAGGAGAATTACAAGCACATCCGGCGCCCCCCAGGGGACATCATGTTCCTGCTGGTCCAGCGGTTTGGGGAGCTCATGAGGAAGCTGTGGAACCCCCGGAACTTCAAGGCCCACGTCTCCCCCCACGAGATGCTGCAGGCCGTGGTTCTGTGCAGCAAGAAGAACTTCCAGATCACCAAGCAAGGTAAAAGCGCCGGAAGGCTCTTACGCGGGTGCCGAAAAGAACAGGCCGGAAGTGGCCGTGGGGATCGCTCGGCCTCGGTGGAGCCCTGAACCCGGCCCTCTGGTCACAGCGAGCCCATCGCCCTGGTGCCCCTCACCCCGGAGCATCCCCCAGCCGGATGCCTGGAGAGGAGACGGGGAGTGGGGAACAGGACTCCTCCCTGGAGCAGGAGCCCCTCCGGAAAGGGTTTCCGCCTGGCATGGCGCCCTGCGGGAGGCAGGGGAAGTCCCGCTTTCCTCAGGGAGCCTGGAGCGAAGCTTCCGTGGTGCTCAGGGGACCCTCCCTTCCTTTGCTGGCCGCCTCTCCCTTTGCAGGTGACGGCGTGGACTTTCTTTCCTGGTTCCTGAATGCCCTGCACTCTGCTCTCGGGGGCACAAAGAAGAAGAAGAAGAGTAAGCGGGAGGCCTTGGTGCCTCTGATAGGTCCCCGAACCTTTTGCAAGGCCACCTAGCCCTCCTCCAAAGCAGCTTCCGGGAGTAGTCGTGGTCCTCTTAGCGGAGGGAAGGGATCCTCTCAGCGCTGCCCCAGAGAGGATCTGCCTTCAGCTAGGTTGAAAGACGCTTTCTGGTGCAGGGATGACCAAGGAATCCCACAGTAGGTCTGGGGGTGGCTGCACAAACCCCCCTTGGTGCATCTGGAGCTTTCCGGGGCTGCTGCCTTGTCCCCCCCCACCTCCAAGGCCAAGGGGGAAGAACTCTTAGCTGGTGCTTCTTGAGGCAGAAGAACCACCACGTGGTCCATCCCCAGCCCTTGCTGGCCAGGAGTCTCAGCCAGCTCCTCCTGGGAGAGACGAGCCAGCATCGCCCACCACTTGGTCCTCTCCGTTTCGCCATGCAGCACACAACCCCTCCGGAGCCCTGGCTGCTTTTCAGTCGCTCCTCTCTTCCCCTCCTGCCAGCTCCCCAGGCAGACTTTCTCTGAACCGATCGATCATATTGATTTGTAATGTGCAACGTCAGCCTTTCCACACCAGGGCCTCTCTCCAGCGCACCCTGCCTGAGCCTCGTCTAGGACCCCCTTGCTGGGCCTCGGGCAGAGCCGCCTTTGGGGAGCTTCTGGCAACTGGGGAACACCCCCTACTTCTCTCTCTCGCTCCCGTAGCAAAGAGAGGCGTTTGCACTTTTTAAAAAAAGGCTCTGTAGTCAGTGTTGAAAGCCTGTGGATTAAAAGGGTGGACTGTAATAGGGCTGGGGATGAGTTGTGTCCTCTTCGGCTCTCTCCCCTCTTGCCTGCAGCCATCGTAACCGAGGTCTTCCAAGGCTCCATGCGGATATTCACCAAGAAACTGCCACACCCCGACCTGGTGAGTTGGGGCCTCGTGGCCTTTTTTGCCCAGGGGCAGAAGCCGTGAAGTGGGGAAAGAAAAAATGCTGACCCTGGCTAGGATCCTTGAACGAGGACCTCGGCTATCCATGGGCACGCTTGGGCCCTTGACCACTCAAAGGCCCTTTGGCCGGTCCAGCCCCCCCCCCCCCCCAATCCCTTCAGGTGCCTCTGGGGCAGTCCCGGGTGTTTGCTTATTTGGCTCACGGTGTTGCTCTGCTTCAGCCTGCAGAAGAAAAGGAGCAGCTGCTCCAGAACGACGAGTACCAGGAAAAAATGGTGGAGTCCACTTTCATGTACCTGACCCTGGACCTGCCCACTGCCCCCCTCTACAAGGACGAGAAGGAGCAGCTCATCATCCCCCAAGTCCCGCTCTTCAACATACTGGCCAAGTTTAATGGGATCATGGAAAAGGCAAGTGCTCTGCCCACCCAGAGCCCCTTCCCTGGCAGGCAGCCCCAGCTGCCTCGGCTGCCTTAGGCTTCATGGCTGGGTGGGAAGGGCCTCCTCCTCCTCCTCCTCCTCCTCCTCCACAGGGAGCCGCCTCGTCCATGCAGGCAGGGAGATCCAGGGGCTGAAGTTCCTTTGCTGGGGGGAGGAAGCAACCTTTCCTCCTCAGAGGGGAAGGGAGCAGGGGAGCGGAAGGCCCCCCTGTGCACTGCCTGCCCCAACGGCTGCGTGTGGCCCCCATCTGTCCTGAAGGGGGCACGGGCTGGGCTGGAGGGGGCAGCCCTAAAGGCACCCTGGGCTGGGCCCCTCCCCCCATCATGGGTTCCTGGCATACGAGACAATAAACGGCTGGGTTGAAAAGGGTCATAAGCTGGAGAGGAAGCAGCTGCGGCTTATGTTTGGCAGCTACAAGCCCTGATGCTGCTTGTGGGGCATAAATCAACTAAGGGAAACCGTTGCACTTGAACCAAAGCCGCCCTGGCTTCCCTGGGAAAGTGGGGGAAAAAAGCCTTTTTGCCCTCCAGGAATACAAGACCTACAAAGAGAACTTCCTGAAGCGCTTCCAGCTCACCAAGCTGCCTCCTTACCTTATTTTCTGCATCAAGAGGTTCACCAAGAACAACTTCTTTGTGGAGAAGAACCCCACCATTGTCAACTTCCCCATCACGTACGTATGGCCCCTCCCCAGGAGCAAACGGCGGTTTAAAAGGCCAGGTGGGGGCCAGACTCGGAGCCACGCGGATCAGTCCTGAGGGCTGAACGGGGCAGGAAGGGTCAGCAGGGGGCCAGGCTCCTCCTGGGGAACTCCAGGAATTTCAGAGGGGAAATGGATTTCTTCTCCTCTTCCCCCCCCCCGGGCTTTAACCCTGCCTTTTGTCGTCGTGGTGAGAAATCACTCGAGACCCTCCGTGTTGCCCTAGCTTAACAGCGCCTGGCCCCCTGAAGCCCATGGCCCTTCTCTGGGGGGGCCTGTGAGCCTTGGCAGGGGGGGGAGATGCGGCCCTCGGAGCCTCAGTGGCGACTTTCCTGCTGTAGGAACGTGGACCTGCGGGAATACCTCTCCGAGGAGGTGCAGGCCGTGCACAAGAACACCGTCTACGACCTCGTCGCCAACATCGTGCACGACGGCAAACCTACCGAAGGGGCCTACCGGATCCATGTGTTGCATCATGTGAGTGCTTGGCCTCCCCTCCCTAAGGATCGCCCTGGGCACGCAGTCACCCCGGGGCCTCCCTCTCCTCCTCCTCCTTGGGCCACAACCTCTGACTGGGAGGGGACTCTTGCAGGGCACCGGCAAGTGGTACGAGCTGCAGGACCTGCAGGTGACCGACATTCTGCCCCAGATGATCACGCTGTCTGAGGCCTACATCCAGGTGAGTCTCGCCTTTCTCCAGCCGCCCAACTGAACACGGCCGGGCGAGGAGTGGGCCCTCCCCTCCTCATGCGAGGGCACTTTGTCCCCATAGATCTGGAAAAGGAGAGACGGCCAAGAGGAGAGGCCCCAGCAAGGGACGTGAAGGAGGAGCTGTGAGCGGCAGAGGCTGGTCGCTGCCTGGGTGGTTCGTGGGCGCCTGGAGGGTCCTTGTTGGCCCAGCAAGCGGCTCCTCTGGGCACCAGAAGCGCCACCCTGCTTCACCCTCCGTGGGGGGGTCGTCTTGCGGGGAGATGGGCATTAAACGTGCGTGCTGGTTTCCCCCCCCCAACCCGGCTGTTTTCCTGCTCTTCTCCCCCCCCCCCCCCCCGCCCCCAGGGAAGGCCTGGTTCAAAGGAGGCAGCACCCCACCCGCAGGGGGTTTGGGCGAGAGACGCACTCACCGTGTTTAGGTGCTGCTTGTGCTCATCAGGGAAGAAGCCCTCAGTGGGAAGATAACGCTTGAGCAGGGGGGAATCTAAACTGCAGCACAACGGAGCAGTTGACCACCTAGAAAGAGCCTCTTCTTCCCCAGGGCAGGGAGGCCTTCTGGGGGGGGGGGGGGGGGGGGCAATTGTAAATTGTGACCTATCAGGAAAAGAATACATTCCAATTGGAAGACCCAGCCTGGTTGCTTGTTGTTCTCTGTTGGCGTTCTCTCCCCTGAAGGACTCTCTATCTCTAAGGATGCCTGAAGGGTGAAGTCCGGGGGGGGGGGGGGGAACAGGATAAAGAGGCGCGCATTGCTAAGGTTGGAGGAGGAGAGGGCTGTCAATCAAAGAAAGCGGCAGAGGAGCGGGTGCAGAGTTCCAGCATCTCTGAGGGAGACGTTCCTATTTTTCATTACCATTTTCAGTGCGGGCTCTGCTGTTCTTGCTTCATCTCCACGGTTCAGTCGTCCCTTTTTCTTGATAATCTGACCGAGGGGACCGTTCCTTGGTTGTGTGCTGGGATGTTTGGCAGGACTGAAGCCCGAAGGCAGAACGTGTTTGACCCCAGGAAAGGACAGCGGCTCCTTTGAGGAGTCCGAGTGGGTTTGGCTTCCAAATGATTCTGAGCCACTGCAGGGCCACCCTGTTGACTTCCCTCCTCTCCCAAAATGTTCCTAATGGTAACTTGGTGGGATTTGTTAGGGTGGAAAAAAGCCTCAAGAATTCTCCAGTGATAAAAGGAAAGTACAGATGGTCTTCAACCCCAGGTTTTGTCCTGCCCTCTTATCGCATGATCTACCTACAAGTGCCCAAGGAAAACACTTCACCCGTGTGATCTGGAGGTTGATTTTAATAGTTGAGATTATTTCCTTCATCATCAGTCAAGGGGGGAAAAGCTGGGCCCTCCTTGCTCGGTTACAACCACACGTGGTCCTGGCAGTGCTGTATGGCCTGGAGGAGGATGGGAGAGAGAGAAATTGGATCCTGGCCCCAAACGAGGGATCCCTCTCCTTAGGATGAGCCCCCGGGGCCTTCTGGGATGAGGATCCTAGCACCTAAATTACGGTAATTTGAAATCCCTCCTTTTGGGCTCACGCTGGTTCCCAATTGGGTCTCTGTTGACTTGCTGGCAGCTGCTGGCTGTGCAGTGGCCGGAGAGACGCCAGAGGAGAAAGGCCCAGTCCTCACCTCACACTGCTTGGCGGCACTCAAGCTGGAGCACCAGTAAGTGGGTCCCTGGGCACAAGGAGTGGCCCTCGGCAAAAGCTGCTCAGCTGTGCAGGCCCCCAGTTCCTGCGGGGGGGACAAGAGGGAAGAGAGACCCGTTTGGGTGACCTCAGGGAGGAGGGCCAGGAAGTGGAAACCGTCTGACTTCACTGGGTCCCCCTTCTTGGGTTTGCAAGTCACCCAGGTGTCTTAAGGCTGCCCCGTTCTCCTTGAGCTGGCCCATTGGCAGGCCGCTCTCTGCAAGTGGGTCAGTCCGGTTTCGTTAATCTGAAGCGGCAGAAAAGGGAACAGCAGCGCTCGGATTAAATGCCGGTTTCTTTTAAAACCTGGGAAAAGCGGGTCCCCCAAACAGCAATGCTTGCAAGATCCCTTTGGACCCGAACAGACAGTTCTTAATCCCTTTTTGTTCTTGCCGTGAATCACAGAGAGATCTTCCCATCTGCGCCCTTTCCCTCTGCCTCTGCTCCCCCGGTCTAGAATAGATGGCTTGGCTTGTAAACGCCTGTCCGGGTGTCTCCCCGGGGGGCACAGGGCCTGTGTTTTAGCCCCAGCTGCTCTGCCTCTGAGTTGGAATGGCAGCCCTCAGTTGGCTGTCCTTGAAAGGGTCTCCCCGCTCTTCCTACCTGGCAGATCGTTTGGGGGTCCCACGGCTTCATCAGCAGTGCGGAGAGCTTTGGCTGGTGCTGGTAGATGAAGTGGTGGCACTGCAAAAGGAGAGGGGCAGGTGGGGAGACAGACACGCACCTTCCGGGCCGTCCCCAAGCCCACCACCTCATCAGGGGCAGCGCAGGGGAAAGGCATGAGGGCCAAGGCCAAAGAGTGGACCCCTCTGGCTGCTCCGAATTCTCTCCCTGAATGTCTAAGGACTTTCCCAAAGCTTTGGGAGCTCTGCCACTGCTGAATTGGGTCGAGGAGCTGGGAAAGGAGTCTCTCTGAAGCGACCCAACGGGCCAGGGGTGTCAAGCTCCCTTTCATTGAGGGCCGCATCAGGGTTGTGTTTGACCTTGGGGGGCAGTGGGGGTGGTGGTTGGGCGTGGCCAGATCCATTGTCTCCAGCGGAGGAAGGTGAGACCAGGGAGAGCACCAAACGCTTGCCCGCTGCTGACGGCCAAGTGCTAAGGCAGGACTTCCCTCCCTCCTTCTTCTTCCTTCCCCTCTTTCCTTGTTTTTCCTTCCTTCCCCTCTTCCCTTCTTTTTCTTTGTCTTTCCTCTTTCCCCTTCTCCTTCTTGGATGCTCTCCTTTTCCTTTGCTTTGCTAGTCCTCTGCCAGCGAAAACGGACCCCGGGGAGCTTCTGAAAGTATCTTTTTGGAAAAGACGCAGCTATCATTAAAGCGGGGGGGGGGGGGGGGGGGGGGGTTTCTGGGTTTTATGCAGACCTAGTGACAGGCACCAGAGTGTTAGTGGTTTGGGGGACACCTGGCCTTGGTACAAGCAAAGCCCCGTGTACTACTCCATATCCCATCATGTCTGCCTGGGTCACCCTTAAAAACCAAAGGTCCATTCTGCACTCCTGGGGAAGATGGCAGGGGAGCCTCACCTGAGGCCAGGAGGAAAAGGAAGGGCTGCAGGCGCTGGACAAGGCTGCCTCCACTGCCCGCCGGGTGCGGTTTGCCCTGAGGGATGCCGTCATTTGGCTGCTGATCAGGAGACACATCCGACACCCCTCGGCTGCAGCCGGCACCAGGCTCTCTGCAGAGGAGAAGCACAAAGGAGAAGGGAGGGAGGGGGTGGCGGCACCCCAAAGAATCCCTGCTTCCCTGGAGGGGCTTCAACTGCGGCCGCAGGTCCCCCTTTCTCAAAACTCTCCTGCATGGGAGGTTTTCCGCAGGCCTTGCAGGCGAGCAGGGGCTCTTCTCTGAAATACTCAGAGAAACAGATCCCACAGGGTGTCAGGGGGATCTAGCCAGGGCCTCCCAGCAGGTCTTCGCCTTGATATGGAGGACTGGCTCTTCTGCAGACCAGACCAGACCAGACCAGCACGCTTCTCCTGGCAGGCCTCTCCCCTTGGAGCAGCCTTGCCTTGCAGGAGACGTCCCTCCCAGCCCGCCCGTGTTTGCCCACAGCCTCCTCCCCACGTTGCCTGCTGGGCTGTCTGGCTGCCATCACCTGCCCTGGGGCAAGAGAGAAAGGTAGAGCCTCCTCAGCGCCTTCGTACCTGGGCCGCAGTTTTCCTCCGAGGCACACATGAGCATCATTCCACATATCAGGCGGGGGCCCAGCTTGCTCACAAGGGTGTCCACAATGATCACCGTGTATTTCTCCATCAGGCACTGGCACATGCCAGCCACAGCCCCTGGCAGGACGTAGCAGAGCTTGGACATGGCTTTGCCTATCGTGGCCTGGGGAAAGATGGGGGAGGTGAGCAGGGAGGGCAGCACACCCAACGCCCCAGCCCGGCCCTTTCCGGGAACATTTCCCTGCCGCTTGCTGTGCCGTGGGGCCACTCGCTCCAGGGCGCAGCCGCTGACCTGGCAGGCCGGGGGATGCCGTACCTTGGGGATGACAGACTCGGCCTTGCCGATAAACGTCTTGCACAACCAGCAGAGAGGCAGCGGGATGGGGAGCAGCAGCTCTCCAGGGGCCTCCTAGCAAAAGAAGAGCCGGTCACTCTCACGCCACGTGGAGCCTTTGCCCGAGAGGTCTGGAGCGGGACCCCCACAGCTGCCCAGGTGTTTCCTAGCAGCAGGAGCACAACCCAGCTCCTCACCACGTGGACCCCAAGGTGGAACCTGGCTCCTCCCCTCCACTCACCTGCCAGTGATCCACTGGGCCTCTCGGTCTTTGGAAAGGGTTTAAAGGAGAACAATAAAGGTGCCCCTGTTTTTCCAAGCCTCCGCTCCCCTTCCCTACGTTGTTGAGAAAGGAGCCCCCCCCCCGAGAGCCCTTGGCATGGGGCTGTGGGCACTCGGAAGCCGCCTTTACCTGAGTGTGGCCACTGGGCAGGGTGGGCACCTGGCCATGCAGCTGTGGAAGGAGCCGCTCCAGCCCTCGGAGCAGCTGCATCAAGCCATCCTGGCTTCCCGGAAGGTCAGCTGGACAGGCACCCAGCTGGGTGCATATGATGCTGGGATCCTGATGGGGAGAGAGAGGGCGTGGCCTGCATAATGGGCAGCAGGGGCCTGAGTGGGATCTCTGGCATAAGCTCCACTGCGTTGTAGTTCAAGAGTCTTGCACACAAAAGCCTTTTCGGGGCAGCTCCAGGGGCTGCCGGAGGCTGCCCGGCCATCCCGGGAACCCCCAACCTAAACCATAGGTCTCTTGAGATAAGCCACCCATCCTCCCCGGCCCAGAGGCTGTTTTCCCTGTGAGACTGGAGGAAGAGGTTGCGATCCAGGCACCTGCCCATTCGCAAGGAGTAACAACTTACCAGTTTTTTTTCCAGGCTGGCAATTAAACGGGCATAGTAGTCCTTGACCAAGGCCTGGCACTGTGGGATAAGTGTCTGGAGTGGCAAATTGGTACACTCATCCTCCAAATACTTCAGGAGGGTTTTCTGTGAAGAGGTGAATTACATGGAGAGGATTGAGCAAGAGGGGCTGGGAGAGGCGGCCAGTTGGCTCAGCCCACAGCTTCAGAGTTAGAAAAGCATCGATGCAACGGAACCGCAGAACAGCACCAGAGCTGGAAGGGACGCCTCCCAGTCCAACCTGCTGCTCAAGAGGAGACCCTCCACCACTCTGGACAGGTGGCTGTTCAGCACCCGTACCGTCTGGAGGCAAGAAGAACAAATAAACGGCACACCTGAGAAGAATAGCAGGCACTCAAGCTCTGCTGTTCCGATCAAGCCATGGAAGTGGTAAGTGAAATGAATAGCTTTGTCACCTGAAAGGCGGATTCCTTGGCCATGCGCACCAGGATGGAGAGAAGTTGTTTGCAGTCTGCACACATGTCCTCCTGGAAGAAAAAGGGACTCCCCCTCAGAACCCCCAACTTCCCCAAGGCCTTCGCTCACCCACCCCGGAGCATTCCCTGCGCTCCAACCTGTTGGCTTCTGCGCCCTGGCAGTCAAGGAGGGCAGCGGATACCATTAGCCCTTTGAGGCCGTCCGTATGGCGATAGCTATGGTAAGATTCCCTTCACAGCCTCCTTCAAGACTATTTCTCCCCTCTCAGTCTCTGGCAAACTAGGGAGGGTCCCTTCAGGAGGTCTCTCGTGCTTCCCCCCACCCCAGCCCCACCTCAGGCCATGGCTGCGGATCTTGCTCCAGTCCCCCATCACAGTCCTTCCTGTATCCATGGATGGCAACAGCAGAACGGGTGGGGCGAGGGGCTCTTGGATCAATGTTACTAGGAAATTAAGATGTCTTTCAGGTAACAAGTGAGCTCTCCGTGAGGAATGTAGAGTCTGATCAGAACCGGTTCAAATTGCCAAGAACAGGGATCCTCTTTTAAGACTTAAACTTTAGTCACTTGCAAACTCTCTCTCCTGTGGGAAACATACCTCCTGAACACAAGGATGAATAGGAGGATGGTCACACTAAGGGTGTGAAGGGAGGCTATGAAACGTCACATGCTCCCTACTGATGCTATTGATGGTTCACAGATGCGTCAAATGATGCTAGCCAATGAAAGAACTCGTTACAAACCCAATCCCTTTGAACTGAATATACAGTAATTCTCCATCTTTTTAGGGGGGGCCCTTTCCTCTTTTGGGGGAGGTGCCCCTCCTTACTCCTTCCATAACAGAGATGTTTTTATCTGCATTTCCGGCTCTCGGGTGCCGTTTGGGCCGCCTGGAATAACAGATCTGCTGACCTTTACAGCTAACAACAAACCACAATACCTACATTGCTGCTTCTGTTCCAGACACTCTCGTTGCTGGCTTGATTCCACCCCGTCTGGACACAGTGATCCAAAGCACCACACTGGATAGCTGTCATTAAGTTGCTGCACCAGTAAGCTGCCCCCTTGGCACATTCATTCTGGATCTTGCTGGTGAGGACTGGGAAGGGAAGGAAGGGGAGGGTCAGGTTGCTATCGATCATACGCAGTCAGGACAGACGAAGCAGAATGCATGAAAAACAACTTTAGTCTGCCCTTCTGTTCAGGACAAATATGTATTATTTTTGTAACAATTCTCTAAAATAGGTTAAGTAGAAAGATGTTGATTGGCTCAAGGTTGCACAATTCATTTCATAGGAGATTAAGCTCCTCCTATTTCCCCCCCCCAACAGCCCCCCCCAGGTGGTCGGGTGGAGAGGGAGGGGGGCCAAATGTCACCCAGGCAGCGGCTTCTAACTGAGGGCCAGGACTTTCCTCCACTTTTGGGTCTCCCTCTGCCGGGGTGGCCGTGTGATGGTGCCCCTCCCCATCCGTGCCCCACTGCCCGCCCCCCCTTGCTTACCCAGGCCTCCAGAGAGCAGGCTGAGCAGGATCAGGGGCCCCATGGTGCGCTGTCCAGCATACATCCCGGGGCTGGGACGGGGCCCTTTTTATTCTTCGCTGAGAGAGCGAGGGCAGCCAATGGAGGGGCTGATGGAGACGCATCGCCTCCTGGGCACCTCCCTGTCCACTCCCAGCCTAGGAGGGCGGCTGCCAGGCCCTCCAGGTGAGGCGTCTTCAGAGGACGTGGGTTTTGCAACTTGGGATGGGCGCTTCAGGTGGGGCCTCACCTGGGCCTCCCTTCCAGCGCCTGGGCTTCCCCAGCAGTGGCTTGCCCGAAACAGGGCCCGTTTGCCCCGACACCTCCAGGACGACCCAAGGATGAGGGGAGCTGGCAGATGCTGAGCCGACTCTCCCTCCACTGAGCCTGGGCACGTCCTGGAGTCCATCGCCCTGGTCTCTCCCGCACGTCGGTGTCTCCTGGTGTGCTACACACAGAACCGGTTCCTTAGCACATGCGCCACAGCTCAGCCGGGACCCCCAGGAAGGAGAGCCCCTCTTGGCCTTCCTGCAGGGCTGCAAACGTGCATTGAAAACTGCCACCTTCCCTCTGTTTACGTGTAATCAACATCACACGATGCAATTTTGTTGAAACAAGTGTAACTTTAAATACTGTATTCGCTATATGTAGAAAAAAAAGGCCCTCAACCCCTCCCCCCTGCAGTTTGGCTAAGGGAGCGAGGGGCTCCTAAGGCACCTCCCAACCAAGAGGCGGAGGGGCCGGGCCTCCATTTTGTGGCCAGGTGGGCCAAGGGTGGCTTTCGGTGGCAGGGCGGATTGCTTTGCAGTGTTGGGCCTGGCCTTCCTCTTCATTAAGTAGTGAGGCAACTCCTGACATGGGCTAAGCCCCTCTTAAGTGAAGTCCCCTTGACGTGGGCTTATGCAACTGAGCAAACACCTTGTGAATAGACCCGTTCATCTGTCCCCGGGTGGGGAACGAGAAGAGGGTTCTCCTTGAGAGAAGTGGAGGCCCTAGAGAAAGAGGCGCCCTCCTCTCACACAGAACTCTCTTCTTTACATTCCAGATCTTTCTTTTCGAAAATGCAGGAAATTAAGCAGTTCGCGTGAAGCAAAAAGAAAAACACAAGACTTTATGCATAGGGATGCTCCAGACGCACACAGTGCAGGAGAAAATGCCAAGGGGGGTGGGGAGGACAAACCATGACACAAGGGCTTAGTTTCTAAACATTTAGTTGCATCTGTGTGCTTGCATTTAAGTGAACAGTACCACAGGTGGTCTTTGGGTTGTGATGGCAAATGGGGCTGGGGGATTGCCTTTAAGGGATGCATTGCTTAGCTACCACAATCCCAGCCGTCTTAGGGGCTCTCATGATCCCACAGCATGTGCGTTGTGAAAGGGGATGTGGTCCCAGCTAAGGGAGGGGGGGGGGGGGGGTGGGGGGGGGGGGTGCCGAGGGGGGGGAGGGGGGGGGGGGGGGCGGGCGGAGGTCCAGTGCAGCCACATGCTGAGTTGGGGGAGGCCCAGCACCGGCTACGCCCAAGTGCAGGGGGGCCAAAGGATGGGGAGGGGGCTCAGCGGGGCAGGAGTGCAGGAAGATTTACCAGACTGACTTGTGACCTTTTCCTGCCGGCCCCCATTGATGCTGCTTGTGGGAAACTGGCAGGGGAGTGCGAGCGTCAGAAGGGCGAGCTGTTCATGGGACCGCAGGGGCATTACGGCAGCCAGGCTCCGCCGTCAGTCCCGCCTGTTTGGAGCGGACGTAACGTGGGTTGCTGAACAGGGAGGACCAGCTCAAGCCACCCAATGCAATGGGCACCCTGAGAATTGCTGAGGAATCCCTGCAACGCCCGCTGGACACAGTTGCGCGGATCTCTTCCCGTGGCAGCCCAGGGACGGAGCGGCTCCCTCAGAGACTTTGGCCCTGAGGAATTGCACGGGGGTCCCTTCCCCTCCTGGCCAGGGGAGGCTCCCGGGGGGTCCAGGCAGTGAGTGACCCTTCAGGGCAGGAGGGGCTGTTCCTGGCCCACTGAAGGAGGCCTTGGACCCACCCCACGTTACGGGACCCCCCCTAACCCTGCAGCCCCGCCTGCCCGGAGACCCCTCGGCCGGCCTCCCCTTCTGGGGGCGGGGGGGGGGCACTTCCGGGCAGGGGCTTCCAACCTGGGCCCAGAGTTCCCCAGCCAGCTCTGCTTAAGGGGGCCCCGGTCGGGGAGCCCTGCTTCAGGGGGTCCTGGGCCAAACGGTCCTTTCAGGGACGGCGCGGGGGTCGCGCCTGCAGACGGGAAAGCGGGGCGGGGGTCCAAAGACACGCCCCCGCCCTCGCCAGCGATCCCGCTCGGCGCTCTCGCGAGACTCAACGTTGGACCCGGAAGCGCGGGCCCAGCCTGAGTTGGTCACGTGACAGGGAGAAGAGGGACTCGCGCCAGAAACCCCGCCCATCCACCGGCCGACCCGATTCAAAACAGAAGAAACCAGACCGGGTGGCGGCCCCGCCCCGATTGGTCGCCCGCGGCGGGGGCGGGGTTAAAGGCGGCCAATGGCAGCGCGCGCGGGCGGTTGGAGCGGCGGCGATGGTGGTCTGGGCGCTGAGCCGCGCCGTGCAGTGAGTCCCGCGGCGGGCGAGGGGGGCGCGGCGGCCGGTCCCGGCGGGGCGGGGCGGGGCGGGTCAGGAGCAGCGGCTCCCGGGAAAACCGGTCCTCCGTTCCTCCCTCCGCCGGCCATGGCGCTGGACTCCCTGAAGGCCGCGACGCTGCGCTCCGGGCGGCGGGCTCTGCTGGCCCTCCTGGCCGGCGCCTACCGAGGCTGGCCGGCCTGCCTGACGCCGCCCTTCCGTTACAGGCTCCTGCTGGGGACGCTGTACCCGGCCTACGCCTCGTACAAGGCCGTGAGGAACAAGGACGTCCGGGAGTACGTGAGTGAGGGGAGCCCACGGGGGAGGAGGCGTGGGGGGGCTTCCTTCCTGCGGGCAGCGGCTCCCCCTCACCGGCCCTTCCTTTCCCGGCTCCCCGTCCCAGGTGCGGTGGATGATGTACTGGATCGTCTTCGCCCTCTTCATGGCCACCGAGACCGTCACGGACACTTTCATTTCCTGGTGGGTGGCTGCTGGGGGTGGGGTGGGGCTCACAGACACACACACCCAGAGACCCCCGACTGGGCCTGGAGGGCCGCTCAGAGCCCCCACCCCCACCCCTCCTGGTCCCTCGTCCTCCTGCCCTGGGGAGGGGCTCAGCCTTTTCTCCCCTTGGACTCTGGCTGGGACTCAAAGGGAGTTTCCTGTTTGGCTGGACCTGCCCTATTCCAGTTTTTTAACTTTTTTACAGAAACTGTGACAGTTCTATCATTCACCTTTTTAAACAATTTCCATTCCCTTTGTGCTCCCCTTTCAAGGTTTTCCCAATGTACACCTGAAGTAACCTTTTCCAGTAAATGAGGCTGGGGTGGGGGAGGAAAGTCAGCTTAGCTTAAATAAGCCACAGTTAATTGGGTTACCACCCTCTTAAATCCCAAGCCTTCATGTGTTCTTGCTTAATGTGGTGTGGCAATGCAGCCAGTGAACCTGCTGAGCAGAGCTGAAGGCATTTTAACCAGTTCTGAGCCGGTCTAGAGGAAACTTGGGTTGGCCCAGCCCTCCTTGCTTGTTAGGAAGAGTGGGGGGGGGGGGGGATGGACCTTGTGGCTTATTAACTTGCTCTGGCTTTTCTTGTTTGGGAGGGGTCACTTGGTTGGACCAGGGCCAAAACAGCAACTTTAATTGCCAGCTGATTGAGGCGAGGAGCCAAAGGCGGTCACATAACTCTGGGATGCTGCAATCGGTCATAAGTGTGAACCAGTTGCCAAGTGCCCAGGTCACCATCACGGGACTGGGGGGATTGCTGAGATGGCCAGTTCTAACCACAATTCATTCCATGCTGTCGAAACCAGTCCCTGAACAAATGGTGGTAGGCCGAGAACTACCTATAATAGCTCAAAGGGCTGTTGGCAGACAGCAAATCTGCTCCCAGGGTTAGCAAAGGAGAGCTGGGATTGCTTTCCTTCCCTCATCATGTCTGGCTTTGCAGGAAAGGCTCCTTTCTAACCCCCACTTACCTCTGAAAACAGCCACCTAGCCAGACAGCCATTGCAGAAGTCAGCTGAGCCAACCTGTCGGGCACTGCTGGCTCCATGGAGGTCTGTTTGGTTGCAGGTTTCCCTTCTACTATGAGCTCAAAATGGCCTTTGTGGTATGGCTCCTGTCTCCTTACACAAAGGGCGCCAGCCTGTTGTACCGCAAGTTTGTGCATCCCACACTGTCCAGCAAAGAAAAGGTAATGATCTTCCTGTCCACAGGCCACTGGTTGGCAAGTGGACGGCCGGTGCCCATGGTCCTCCCCCTTTCTCCCTGTGAAAAATGCATTCCTGAGTGCACCTTTAAAGGGCTGTGGGCCTGCATGCAGTTACGCCAGCTTAGAACGTGCCACCTGCATTTCACCAAGGCCCAAGAGGGAGTTGGAGTGGGAGGCGGCCTTTGGGAAGAACAGGTACAGGCAGCAGAAGATCTCAGGAGTGATAACGTGCATGGCAAGAAACGGGAGGGAGTGGCTTTTGGGGTGCCAGCCCTCCACCCCCCTGCCCCCTTTCCTGCAGCTGAGTGACAGGAGCGCTTCCTTATCCTGTTGCCAGGAGATGCCTGGGGAGAACCTGGAGGGGGTGGTTGCTTGGTGCCCTTCCTCTGATGCTGTCAATTGTGTGTGACTCCCTGCAGGAGATTGACCACTTCATCTGCCAAGCCAAAGAGCGGGGCTACGAGAGCCTTGTGAGCTTTGGGAAGAGGAGCATCAACGTGGCGGCCACAGCAGCTCTCCAGGTGGCTGCAAAAGTAACCTGCTGTTTCCTTTGCTCTGATCTCTTGGTGGGACTGGTCTGGAGGCAAGCTTGGGCCTGGCAGAGGGGACTGAGGAGAGGAGGTGCTGCCCACTGGTAGAGTCCCGTAACTAGGTGGAATTGGGCTGCCCCGTTTCCAGCTTGTACCACATGGGTAACTAATGTGCTTCCTCACCTTCTCCACTAAGTTTCCTCTCTAGCTTATGCTGGCTTCTCATGCGTCTAATTTGGGTGAAGTATTAGGCACTGGGTGCTGACGGGTGGCTCTTCCTCCTCTGAAAGGCTCTGATTTCCCACCCCTGAAGCAACCTTTCCCAATTCCCCAGTAAACCCCTCTTCCCCTCTTGTCTCCTGGTCAGGGCCAGGGTGCCCTGGCGGGTCGTTTACGCAGCTTCAGTATGCAGGATTTGCGCTCCATGCCGGAGACGGCCGTGGTGCATTATTCAGATCCCCTCTACCTGGAGGAACAGCAGCTGTGCCGGCGACCGATCGGTAAGGAAACTTTCATTGTGCAGCAAGATACAAAACCAGGGAGTGTTTTTGGAATTCTCCAAGGCTCAGGCGGCCTGGTAGACCCCCTCCGCCCCCAGCCTGGCATTCAGCCGCTTCGGAAGCTCAGCGTTGTGTGTCTTGGCATAGGACTTAGAATAACTTTATTGTGACTTTGAACGTACACTAATTGGCATTACATTAAAATGAAATTTCGTTGCACTGCACTCTCAAAGGTATCTCGTATCTTCTCTAGGCCAGATTAAAGGATCCTGCGGGGGTTTGTTCAGGCTATGCCACCAATTTTACTGGGGGGTGGGGGTGGGGGCAATCCCTTCTATCAAGTCAGGGGTGCTTTGTATCCAGAGATTGACAGGTTGCTGCTTTCTGAGCCTTCCTTCGGTCTGCATTGGCACAGGGCACAGGCCAGCCGTGCAGCAGCCGGATAGCGAGGAGGAGGAAGACTACTGGTCGGACTCTGAGCTGTCTGCCCCCTCCAGGGGCCGCCGCAAGGACCCTGCTCTTCCCAAGCCCTTGGCCAGGAGCCAAAGCCTCCGGCAGGGGAAGAAGCAGCATCTGCCTGGTAAGGAGGTAAGGAGGCTCCGGAGGGACCCACCCACTTGCTCCAGCCAGGAGGGGAAGGAGGCGGCCTGGCCTCTTCCTTCCCAACCCTCCTCGCCGCCTCCTTCTTTCCGCAGAGTTCTTCCCGGGGGCTCCGCAGTCGTTCCCGGAAGCAGGTGCCCCCCCTGGACCAAGACCGCTAGGCTCCTGTGGGGGGCCTGCTGGGCTGAGGTTCGGGGGTCCCGCCAGCTGCTCTTCTTTCCCCGCTGCTGCCGGAGCAGCCCAGCAAGTTGAGCCGTGGCTGAGGAAGGGGGGTCCCGACCAGCCGCCCCCCAGGGCCTCTCCCCCGGGCTGCCCAAGGACCGACGGGGCGCCTGGACCGCTGCAACCTCGCCTTCGGCCCTGCCTGCGGCTGGCTCCGCTCGCCTGTCCCGCGGCGGCCGCTCGTCTCCCTGCGGGCCGCCGCCGCCGCCTCTTCCGCCTCCTCCAATAAAGGATTTTTTTGCTCTCCGGCCCGCCTGTCTCTTCGAAGGGGGGGGGGAAGGACGCGCCCGGGGGAGGCGGGGCTGCGGCGCAGGCGCGTTAACGGCCTCGGGATGGCGGCCGAGGAGCTGGAGGCGCTGCTCGGCGGGAAGGGCTGGCCGGTGCCCGCGGCGGGAGGCTGCGACCCGGGCGCCTCGGAGCCGGCGCGCCTGCGGGGGAACGTCTGCTACGTGGTGCTGGCGGTGCTGCTGAACGAGAAGGTCCGCGGAGGAGGCCCCCCGCCCCGCCCTCCCCGGCGCCCGCGGGCCGCCCGTTGACGATCCCTTCTCTGTCCCCCCCCAACACACCTGCCCCCCCCCCGCGCAGGACGAGGTGCTGGTGATGCAGGAGGCCAAGGCGGAGTGCTACGGGAGCTGGTACCTGCCGGCCGGCCGCATGGAGCCCCGCGAGACCGTGGCGGAAGCCGTGCGGCGGGAGGTGCAGGAGGAGACGGGGCTGCAGTGCCGGCCGCTGACGCTGCTGGCGGTGGAGGAGCGGGGGCCCAGCTGGATCCGCTTCGTCTTCCTCGCCCGGCCCACCGGTGGGGGCGCCCGGCCCGGGGATGCGGGGCGGAGGAGGGGGGGGAGATCCGGCAGCTGAGCCACCGGCCCTCCCTCCCGGCCGGGGGGGGGCGCTGAAGCCCCCGGGGGGGTTTCTTCCCTTCTTCCCCCCCCCCCCCCCTCCCGGGGCCGGTGACCCTCCAAGCAAGCGGCCCCTGGGAGCCCCGAAGCGGCTTCTCGCCCTTCTCCCTTTTCCGATCGCCCCCCCCCCCTCCTCGGTTGAGCTGCGCTGCTGCAAAGCCGCCCTTGTGTGCCCCGGCCGGGCCGATCCCTGCCCGGTGCCCCTTCCTAGCTCCGGTCTTCCTTTCTCTAGGCGGGACCCTGAAGAGCCTCCAGCAGGCGGACGCCGAGTCCCTGCAGGCGCGGTGGTGGGACCGGGAGAGCCCCGCCCTGCCGCTCCGCTCGCGGGACATCCTGCCCTTAATGGACCTGGCCCTGCAGTACCGCGCCGGGCCCCGCCACCCGCCCGTCCTGCCCGTGGAGCTGCCGTGCGCCTCGGTCTGCCAGCGGTTCCTGCTCGCCTTCACCGGCGGCCGCGACGATTCCCTCTGGGTGCTCCTGGAGACCACGGGCGGGCCGCACCTCCCGCTGGCGACCAGCGGCCCGTCGGCTTCCAAGCCGGGCAAGAGGCTCGTGACGGCCCTTCCGCAGCTGCTGCAGAGGTGCGGGGCCCGGCCCGAGGTGGCCGTCCGCCTGCAGGGCCTGCTTGGGCTGCAGCACCTGGGCCGGGACCCGGGCCGGAGCGACGGCGTCTGCTTCAACGTGGTGGCCACGGTGGGAAGCGAGGGCTCCCAGGAGGAGCTGGCCCCGCCGGCCTTGCAGGAGCCGGCCTTCACCTGGTGGGAGGTGGAAGAGGCCGCGCTGAAAAGCCAGGTGCTCCAGAGGCTCCACGCGGCTGCCTTCCTCCCCATCTACAGTTAGTGCCTCAGAGATCCAGGTCGGCAGAGGGAGTGCATGGTACCATTCCCCCCCCCCCAGCACCCCAGCCGCCCCGCCAGCCTTTGGACCACCCCCAGCTGAACCAATAAACAACCGGCCTCTTTGCTCGTGGCTCTGCTGTGCTTCTTGCAGAAAATGCGAGATCGGAAAAGGTCCCCAGACATCCCTTTATTAGATGCAGAGCCCACCTTCTTTCCTCCGGGGGCTCCCAGGGCTCTGCCCAGCACCTGGGCAACACGCCAGGAGGATCAGCACGTCCTCACACACACACACACATTCGTGGACTAGGGGAACTGTGGGAATGAGCCGTGGGGGAGGCTTCCATTATTATCTCACCACAGCAAGCGCCGGGCTCAAAGGGAAACCGGGGGTCAGGTGGCACGGCGGATCAATCTTTAGACCGATGGAAGATATTGCCCCAAACAAGTCCTGGCAGGGAGCCTCCAGCTGAGTCGCCAAGCCAAGTGGCCGAGAAGAGGGTCACTCCGCCACAAGGGGCTCTTTGCCGCATTGAGGAGGATCCCAAGTGCGACAAGAGCAGCGAGCAGAAAAAGGAGGTGGAGTTATAGCAGCAGATCCCCAAATCCACGCAGCGCAGAAAACGACCAGAACCTCCATAATGTAGTCCTGCTGGCTAAAATAAGCTGAAAAGGGCCCCTTCTTGCTACTGTTTTCTAGAAGACGTCAAACCCAGAGGTTTTATCTGGAGCTCTCTGTTCTCGAGGAAGATGCCAAGACGACCTCTGGAAAGAGGACAAGGCCGGAGCTGGCCAAAGCACCAGAAGGCCGGCAGCGAAGTCCCAGCCTAATCCAGGAAGGCCGGTGAGGACACTGTGCGGGAGCTGACGAAGCAACCCGCCGCTTCTCATCCCAACCGTCTCTCCTTATGTGGAGCCACTTTTATGCCAAGAACCAGCGGCTGCTTTTCTCTCCCCCCAGGAAGTCAGCAACGGTGCTGCCCTCAACCGCCGAAGGCCTCCGGGAAGAGGCAGGGAGCCCATGGGGAGCTTTCAGCTGGGCGAAGGGGGGCGTGGCTGGCTCTGCCCGGGAGGCCCCTGGAGGGCAGACTTGACGAAGACGATGGCGGCCAGCTCTTTGCAAAATTCCTCCAGCACAATCACCCCCTCCAAGAGCATCTGGTGGCTGATCCTAGGGAGACCAAAAAGGGCACTTTTCCTCCAGTGGTCGGCTGCCCTTCCCCCTCAGGGCCTCTGGGTAGGACGAGCGGCTTCCGGGAGTCGCTGCCGCTCTTGCCTGGCCCCAGGGGCCTCAGGCTGTGCCCCCTTCCTCCAAGGCAGGTCACTGCTGTTGGAACACAGCTGCTGCCATCGAGGCAGCCTCCTCTGGGCCACGGTCTCTGTCTTGGGCCTGCCCTGGACTGCGGAAGCCTCCAACCAAGCACACGCTGAGCTCCGAGACGGCCCAAAGGAAGAACCACCCCGTCCTCCCTGGCCCACTTACGGGTGCTCCTCTGACGCCAGCCCTGTCAGCTTCCTCCGGACCAGCAGCAAGTTGGCGGAGAAGTCTGGGATCCGATGAGCCGTGTGCATCAGGCTGCCAATCACCTGGCCGGAGAGAAAGAGCCAAGAGGCCGGTGGGGGGGGGGGGGGGCCCAGAAGCTTCGCAGCGGCAGCCAGAGAGGATGTAGCTGGGCCCCCCGGAACCGCCTCACAGCACCCAGAGTTTCCCACCCAGCCTGTGCTCGACCCGCCAGGCCAAATGTTACCCTAATCAGCACTGAGAAGAGGGTCCTGCAGCCAGGGGCCAATGGGAGGTAGGGGTCCAGGAGGTACTCGTGGAGGTGAGGGTGAGGGAAGAGGGCCAAGCGAGAGAGCATCGACGTCACCTGCAGGTTCACTGCGTAGGGCTGCCAAGGGGGGGGAGGGGAGGGGGGGAGAGAGTTCATTGATGCAGCAGTTCATTCACCATCCGCCACTGGCAGCAGGTTCCACCCAGGGCTGCCCTGCGCCATCTTCTCCACCTTGGAAGGGCAGGTGGTCAGGCCTGGGGTGTCCCAGGACCCCTTTTCCTTGAAAGCTGCCTCCCCACAATGAACTGGGGCCTCTTCCTGCCTTGCTGTGACCGGAGCATCCTCCGGACGGCAGACGGAGCAGGCTCTCCCAGGCCGCTCCCCTCAGCATCTCACCTGGTGTAAGATCTGGGCCAGCCGATCCAAGAGCACCTGCAGGAAACGGCCCTCGTAAAACTGGGGTCCCGTGGGGCTGGTCTTCTGGGGCGGCTGGACCTGGGGCCATGTCCAGTGCGCAACTTTCGCACAGCATTCTTGAAACTGCAAGGAGAGAGGATTAGTTGGATTTTGGAGGGTCCGGATGTTTATCCTTTTGTTTTATATTTTGCCCATTTCTGTATGACATGAAAGATTTACAAAACTTTAAGCGACCCACAAAATGCCGAACGGTGCCGCACAGCACAGGGGCTGCCAGAGATCCCTCCCTGCTGCTGGGCCCCAAACCCTTCAGGTGAGGAGGGAACCTTTGCGGTTCACAGGCCTCGTCGTCAGGAAGGAGCCCTGTAGAAACTCAAGAGCCGACACTTCAAACCAGACCCGGAAGCTGATGGCCAACCAGCTCAATGACTGCAACGCTGCATTTCGGTCGTCGTTGGGCAGGACACCGACCAACACAATCAACCCCTGGAGTTCAGAAAAACAAACCAATCCCTTATTTAGGATGCGGCAGGGGGAGAGTGGACTCACCAGTACTTCAGCATCATGGACGTAAGTGTCATATCCTGCCTCCTCCAGATACGGGGAGGTCTTCACTTCACTGGGTACCAGGCAAAGGAAGCTGGATAAAAAAAAAAAAATCACAAAGAAGATGGTGGTCAGAGCTCTGCAGAACTCTTTTACCTCCTGCCTGGTCACCCTTCTTCATCCTTTGCACTTTGACCCTGGCTATGGGCTCCCTGTTGGCCGATTCCTCTGTTCATTTCCCCCCTGGATAAAATCTCCAGGCGGAACGACAACCAAGCCGTGTGCCACGGGTGCTTTGCCTCCAGGCATCCCCAAAAGCCGCCTCTACAGAAGACTCGGGGGGGGGGGGGTTCTGCCTGCCGATCATCCTTCAGTACTTTGGGCTGCCAGGCAATTGGCCACCCCCTTCCTCAGAGCTGCTTGCAAGCCCCCAGGGAGCCCACCCGGAAACGCTGGCTTCAAACAAGGGAGCTTTTGGCTTGGCCATCTCTTATTCCCTCGTGTTTTCATAATGTACTTCGACTTGAGGGCTCCAGGATTTGGGAAAATCCAACTGAACGGGACCCTGAAGTAGGGGATGGAAATTAAAACCAACGCATACGTGGATGCAGTGATATTTTTTCTATCCTTTTTTTATAACTCAAATGGCGAACGTATCTAATATTTCTTCATCCTCCTATTTTCCTCGCAACAAAGGTGAATTGGGTGGAGTGTGTGCGACTGGCCCAGGCCCTCGGCTTTCGTGCCTAAGGTGGGCCTGGAATTCATGGTCTCCTGAGTGAAGCCGGCTGCTTTAACCACTACAGGTGCTCCTGGACCCAAATTGAGCATGGAACGTTCTTGCAGTCATTAAGTGAAGCGCCCACACGTTCAACGCTGTTCAATGACTGCAATCTGAGCTTTTCCTGTTGTGGTTATTAAGTGACCACTTGGGGAGGTGGGGTGGTCCGGAGTCCACCAGCATGATGCATGGGCCTCCTCTCTGCCCTCCTCGCTCCTGCAGGCAGGCCGTTCTTGCAATGGGTCTCCAAACCACAGTCTTCTGAATCTGAACCATCGTGAGAAGGACAGCATTTTCTCCTCTGGAATTCTGAACGGTTCCCTGTTGCAGCATTGGGAAGCACTGAGGCTCAGAACCTTCTGGAATTCTGGCTAGCAGTTCGGACAGATTTCAAGCCTTCCCCCCTGGGGAAGCCAGCAGGAAAGATGGCAAATGGCGATCACCTGGCCATAGGACACTGGGCAACTGATCGTGTGACCACAGGGAAGGCCGTGCAATGTCTTACCGTACCTGGAAGAACTTTATGGGCTGTAAAACACCAGTTCTGTGACCGTCATTATCCAACCAGACATAGGTTAAGGACTCCCTGTTGCCCAAACTGGCTCTTTCACAAGCTTATGCACGATACACTCTTACACAGGCCGCTTCCGATGCATAACTCAGTAACGCAGGGACTACGTCTCTACCATCTTCACTACAGGGGTCTTGCAACTTCATACCCCAAACAGGGATGCAAGCAACTCTCTAGAAGCCGTACCTGCTGACCGCCTCCTTCACATCCACAGGCCCCTCTGGCCGGCCAGGCCCTTCCTCTGGAGCCAGAGGAGGGGCTGCTCTGCTTGGCCTCTGGAGCACAGCTTCTGCGAGTCCATCTGCAAAGTAAGGATCTTCCTCCAGCTCCCTGCAGGGAGAGGGAGAGGCCAGCCTTCACCATGTTTTCAAAGTTACACTTAAGTGAGCAAATATGCAATCTTTAATTACAAAGATCCACTTCAGCATTGCTGCCTGAGGAAAGGGGAGTTGACAGGCAGCACGTGCCGCTCCGCGAATCGGCCCTGGGGATCCAGGCTCATCAGCCGCTGCTCGAGCACAAAGATGAGGTCAGCCCAGTCCAAGCGGGCTGAAGGAGGTTCTCCCTCCCTGCCCTTCTCTCCCCTGCCTTAGACTCACTCTAAGCTAGAGGAAAGGCTCTGCGCTCCCTGCGGGGAACTGGAAACAAACGCCAGGCCTCTGTGCTGGGGACCCAAAACGTGATTTCAGGAAGTGGCTCATATCAGTAAAAAGCGTCAGCCTGTAGACACTTCCTTGTCAGCTGCAAGCGTGGAGGCCACCCAGTGCCGCCCCCCCCCCGCTCCTTCCCCAGGTCACTTACAGCCCCTCTTCACAAAACTCTTGCTCCGGGACGGCAGGGTCCTCCTGGGGGCTTCTCAGGGCATAGCTGCGCTCCTCCAGATGGCGCAGCACCAGGCTCTGCAAGATGCGCTGGTCAGGGAGCCAAACCAGCGCCTCAAACAACCGCAGCGTGGCCACGCTGACCTGCAGCAAGGAGGAGAGGGCGAGCCGGTGGCTGGGGTGGAAATGGCCGACGGGCTCCAACCGCCGAGCCGAGACCCTCTTTCCGCTGGCTTCCTCCTCGTGCTCTGCTGCGGTTTAAGTCGGCAGCAGGATCCGGAGTCCTGGGGGAAACTGGAGTCTCGAGCTGGGCCACAACTCCCCAGAGCGCCCCCCCCCCCACTTCTCAGTCAAAAGGCCCAGCAGACTCTGGTCAAGACCCCCGTAGGGAAGGGCTGGCCTTTCCTGGCTGGCCCTGGGAATGGCGAAGTGGCAAACCCGGCTCTCCTTTCAAAGGCTCCGGGCCTCAGCGAGGAGGGGGAGGAAGGAGCTCCCTGGGGCAGAGCTAATTCCAGGCATTCCAAACGTCGAGGGCTGAGACTGCAGCTCTGGCCGAAGGGACGGGCAGCAACTGGCGAGCGGCTCACCTCATCAGACAGGTGGCTGCAGTTCTCAATCAGCTGGGAGCAGAGGCTCTGTTGCCGGCCGGCTGAAGCGCTGGGGCCGCCGGGATCCATTCCTGCTCCCAGCAGAAACCCAACCAGCTGCTGCAGGAGGGCAGGAGCACGGATCCCTCTCACCAGGCCTGTCAGGATGGCGACTGAAAAGAGAATCCCAGAGTCCGACCTGCCAAGAAAGGACCCACTGAGCAAAAAAGGGCTGCGCTTGGCTGTGCCCCCCGCCCCCCTTCAGAGGACCCTGGCAACGTGGCCCCTGCCGCCAAGCGCCTGCTCAGCCCAAACTCACGCTTGCAAGAGTTGAGGCCGCAAGGTTTCCAGGAAGAGCCTCCGTCCCAGAGTCGTGCTCAGGGCGTCTCTGATAACCTGACGGGGAACACAGCCACCATCAATCGCTCCTCCCACACACACACACACACACACCGCCCCCCAGGGCCTTGAGGCCAGGCCAAGGAGGGAGAGGGAAAAGGTACAGAGAGAACCGGAGAGATTTCTTACGGGATGAGCCTGTTTCAAGAGACAGTCACAAAAATCCAGCCAGCCAAAGAAAGCCTCCAGGCTGGGCTTTCCTGGGAAGGAGCTCTCCTCCGCCGAGGTGTCGCTCTGAAGCCTGCAGGTTCAAAGGAGAGGCGGGTCAACCCAGGGACACCTGATCATCCTTTCGCTGCGAGGGGCAGAAAGGAGGAATCAGACTCAGAGGAATGGAGGGTTTTCGTCCTCGTGTTTGCTATGCTTACCAATATATTCACACAGGTGATCAGGCAAGAGCCAGGAGGAGGGCAAGGCGGCGTGAGAGAAGCTTAGGGAGGATATGGGTCAGGGAGGGAGTGTGGGGTGTACAAAAGGCACAGTGGGAGGCGGAGAGGGTTGAGTCAGCAGCACAGGTTCCAAAATCTCAGTAGCAGAAATTGTGGCCCAACATTTTAAGAGCTCCGTACCTCCACTGGACGGGTGGAAACGTAGCAATATCCGCAGGGTTGATGGTACCAGGGATGGCATCGTACAGGGAGCAGAGATGGTCGGATAGCAGAAGGCACAGCAGGCTGTCTTGGGCCAAAGCCTGGGCAGCGGTTGGATGGTCCACACTGGTAAGGAGCAGCAGATTCTCTCGGGCTTTTAGCCCAACCTTCTGGTTCTGCCAGGAGGAAAAATAAGACAATTCCTGCAGCTCCCATTCCCCCCCGCCCCAGTGTGTGGAAGGGTCAGAGTCAGGGAGGGATAAGCTCATCCTATCTGCTCTGCAGGAAGCATATGACCATCAGGGGCCCCAGAGCTACCGGCACACTGCTTGCTTCATACCTTGCTCTGACATAAGCCAATTAGAGAAGTCACCAAATTCAGCACGGAAGCAGCCGAGTCCCTTCCGAGTGGTTTCTCTGGACTCAGCCCTCTGCCCTGGTCTCCAGAAGAGGGCAGGGACTGGCCAGAGCTCGTGCTTGGCTTAGCTGCCAATCCCAGCGAACCAACATCCCGGCCCTTGAAAGCAAAGGGGAGAGGAAGGGAGAGCGCAGGTCAGGTCAGGCCAAGGTCTATTGACAAATCAAGCATTTGGTTCTACTTTTATATAACTCTTGAAATTGCCGTTATATTTAACTTTTTATCATTAGTAAGCCACTAAGAGTCACCTTAACAGTGAGATGGGAGGCATATACATTTAAGAAATGACCACAAATAAGCTCAGCAAGATACAATATTCTGATCTTGCTAGAATGATGGCATGTAACGATTACTGAAACCCTTCAAAAAAAACCGGACCAGTTCTATTTTCTAAGACAAGTCACCCAGTAATCCCGAATCCCTACAACCAAAAGAGAGAGAAAATCCAGGCAATTTGAGCCAGAACGCATATGCTGAGACAGCATCTAGTCCTCCTTGCACAGAAGAGTCAGGAAACTCAAAAATCTAGCAAAAGTCCTTTCTGAATGGAAAGAAGCAGGCAGTGCAATGAAGGAGCCTTTCTAATCCCGCATTCAGTTGCACAGCAACTCTGAAGGGCATAATTTGATGCTGCCTAAGGCTGCAGCTACAGGAGGAGGAGCCGTAGCCCAACCTTGGCACCTTCTTCTCCACATGCAAACCTACAGTAACCAAGCCCTGAGGAACATAGAAATGACTGTGGAGATGGTATCCGAAGACCATTAGCAAAACAGGGAATCATAAAACCAGGACAGAATGAGAAAGAAACAAATGCTTTGTCTTGGCTCTCTTTGGTATAAGAGGGAGGGAAGAGGAAATGATGTCAGGCGTTCAAAGTTCAGTTGTTACAAACTGTTTCAATAAAATAGAATTCTAGTTATTTCTTGGGCAGTTTGTTTTCTGACCGAACCTAGCCTGGCAGGGCTGATACACAGTGTGAAAAGGACCAGTGCACCCACCAATCCCTTACCTCTAGGACATATGGCAGTAGAGCAGGTTCTTGACTGACTTTGGTACACAGAACAGCAATAAACTGTAGCATTTCCTTCTCGGGCTCAGGGCCCAAAGCATCACCCTGAAGCTGAATAAGTTTCTGCAAAAAAAGAGAGAAAGATATTGAGCGTCTCTCAGTAAGCCTCAGAGATGCTTTAAAAGTTTAAAAGACCTCAGCGCTGCTAAAGCTGGACACATTTTCCAGTCACTATGAAGCAGCTCCCTTGGCAGAATGGTCCATTTTCAAAATGAACCCTCCAATTGCTGAGTTCCTAAAAAGGGCCATCACCTGAACAGGCCGGTAAACATTGAAGTAATGCATGAGAGGACTCTGCATCTGCCCCAGCAGGCGACTGAAAAAGAGAAGCACCTGGGACCTCATTCCCGGAGGATACTGTCGGAAGCAGAGAAACAAGGCCCACGTTAGGAAGAGTTTGTTAAAGCTTTCCATCAGTGACTACATTACTTGGCTGCCTTAAATGCTAACGCAACACAATGATAATCTGCTGAACATTAAACTGAAAAGAAGCCTCAGGATGTAGGCACAAGTCAAGGGCGATCTTCACACAGCCTGCTGCAGGATAATCATCAGCCCTACGGTTCTGAAGTGACCTCTTGTCTGGGTCTCAATGTACGATTTGGGGGCCACCCTGTGCAAATCTTCATGGTCAAACCTGCCCCAACTGTCAGACACATCTGGGGAAGGAAAGAGACCCCCCACCCCAGGGCTCCTGGGAAGTGGGCCAAGGAGGCCAGAGCCGCCAAAGGGGCCTTTCCAGTCAGGCAAAGGAAGGTTTGAGTTATGACAGGGGAAGGGACACCCCCCCTCCCCTACTGGAGGCCGGGAGCCGCAGCAAGAGCCACCTCCGCCTTCCCCAGCGTGCTGAGCGTCTCCAGGATCTTGTGCTGCAGCAAGTACTCCAGGCAGGGGCCCGTCTCCCCTTCCAGCTGCTGCTTCTCCTCGTAGACCAGGATGTCCAGCATCTGCTTCAAGCGCCAGGGAATGTCCGTCTGCTTGGCCGGCTTCCTTTCGTCTTGGGGAGAGGCAGGAGCAGCATCAGCGCAGGCGGCCCCCCTTACAACCCCCCCCCCCCCCCCACCCCCCTGCGGGGCCCTAGGGCCCCCTCGGACCGCCCCGCCGGCCCCCCTCCCCTCCCCCCCTCGGCCGGAGCGAGGGCCGCCTGCCTACCGGAGGCCTCCAGGTAATACTGGGTGACGCCCTTCCAGTGCTCCGTGAAGGCGGCCGGGAGGTCGAGGCGCGGCTCCTCCTGCAGCGGGAGAGAAGGACCCGTCAGGCGACCCCCGCCGCCCCCCGGCCGCCCCCCCTCCCCGGCGCCCCCCCCCCCCCCCGCAGCACCCACCGCCTCCACGGCCCGCTGCAGGAGGGCTCCCAAGCGGCCCAGCAGCGCCATGGCGGCCACGCCATCCCCCCGCGCCTCGCCGTGACGCGTCATCAGCGCGCGACGGGGGAGGGCAGCGTCTCGCCCGCCGCTGCCCGGCTGCCATGTCCTTGGCTGCGCTGCTGCTCCGCGCGGGCCGCGCCCGGCCGCCGCCCCTCGCCGGGAGGCTGGTGAGCGGGGGGGGGGGCCGCCGGGGGGAGAGGGGGCGGGGGCGGGAGGGGCCCCCGCGGCCGGGCCAGGCTCTCCCCGCAGCGGCCGGGCTCCGGCGGGGCAAGGTCGCCCTCCCGGCGGGGAGCCCGGCCGCCCCTTCCCGCTCGCTGCCCTCGGGGCGCCGGTGGGTCCCCTTCTCTGCCTGCGCCGCTGGCCCTGCGCGGCTTCGGGGAAGGCCGGCAGCCGCGCCTCGTCCGAGGCCTCTTCCCCAGGAGACCCGGGGGGGGGGGG
>NW_020716843.1:347015-359463 GCF_900518725.1 Notechis scutatus | reverse complement strand
CCCCCCCCCCCCCCCCCCCCCGCTAAATCTGGTTGCTTCCCCCAAGTGAAATGCCCAGGGACAACCGCTAACCCTCCTCCTCCTCCTCCTCCTCCTCCCCGGGTGCCGCCTGCCTGATGCAGAGCCCCGGGGTTGAGGCCGGGTGGAGCAGGAAAAAACAACAGAAGTGCTGCTGCTGCTGGAATTCCTCTTGACTCAACAAGCAGGAGGCGACTCCGGAAGGAGAAAAGCTCCACTCTGGCCCCCATTTCAGGCAGGCAGCGTTCCAAAGCACACACACACACACACACACACACACACACACACACCCATGACAGTCCTTTTCTGTGACCAGGTGGAGCCTCCAGGCTCTGAAGTAAAGTCGCCCCCAAGCCCTGTTCCAACCCTCCCCGTTTCACCCTCGGCAGAAACTTTTTTGGCCTGTGATGCAAGCAACCACCTGCGTCCTCCTGCTTAGAAGATACAGAAGGTTTTATATGAGCCTTATAAGAGTTTGGCACCCGAAGTAGCAGAAGCAAGAAAAGCATTTGGGTGCTGAACCACTTGCACCAGGGATCGCGTCCATCTCTGCACTTCCCAGAGGCTAAATAACGGAAGCGGGGGCGAGCGAAAGCCCCCCCCCCCCGCCTGCCTGCCTGTCTCCAAAGCCTGCTGGGGAGGGGCCCTCAAAGGCAGCCTTGGCGGAGCACTGGAGGGCCTCTGCTGCAGTTGGGGTGTCATGGGGCTGATCTCTGGGGTGCAGCCGAAGTCCAGGCAGAACAGAGGGGGATTCTGCTCCTCTGAGGGGCCCCCCTCCCCCCCAGCCTCAGAGCCTGCTCTGGGTGCCGCAGGGAACACGAAGGGCAGCAGATAAGGCGGCATTCTCTGGCTGGGCAACCCTGAGCTCACATTTTCCACAGCGCAGATGGCTGGGCGGCTGGCCTGCAGGGAGGAGCCGCTTTGTCCTCCGGAGGGCTTGGCTGGCAGCCGATGCCTCCTGCGGGGGCCCTGGAGAGGGGCAACAGGTGGCCATTTAGATGTTCCCTCTTCCCCACTGCAGCCCCTGGACCAGCAAGTGCTGCAGCGACAACAGAACTCCCTTTGCAGGCAGGGTCTGCGTGAAGGTGGGTGTGCCTGGTCAGGGCTGCTCAAAGGGTCGCTCTCTGCATCAGCCTCCAGCCCTACATTTGCCCCCCAGGGTCCTTCAGGTAACAACAACCTTTCATGGATTGTTTTCTTCTGCCTTCTTATTTTTATTAGCCACTCAGAGCTTCAGAAATGTGTTCCGTTACATAAATACTTTAAAGCGAGGAATGCACCTGCCCTTTGGCAGCAGGGCAGGCCAGGATCCAAATAAAGTCGTTTTTGTGGGGTTAATTAGGTGGGGCAGACCACACACATCCCCTCCGCTGCAGGAGGGCCGGCTGTTCAGGGCTGCATCAAGCCAAGAGGATTTGCTTTTGCCACGGGGGGGTGGGGTACCCCCCCCCACTAATTTTGGCACCTGGAGTTAAGGCTGTACCAGAAGCTGACACAAAAAGTTGACTTTCCACCCTTCCGGGGTTGGTGCCCCCCTTAAACCCTGAACTTGGGAGGGTCTGGAGACGCTGCAGCCCGGCTGCCCAGGGCTTGGGGGAGCCGGCCCCCACGGACGGCCAGTGGCTGGAGGAGGGGCGGGCTTGGCATTCTGCCAGGGGGCGGGCTTGGCAGCCCAAAGACCGCCAGGCTTGGCTTTGGCCTCCCCCGTTTTCTGGAGATCCTGGCAGGGGCAGCCCCCCCCCCCCGCTCCTCTTGCCAGCACAAGGCTCGGCAGACCCCGCCGCCCTTGGGACCCATCGCCCAAGAGCCTGGAAACCAGCGGGGCTCCGAGGGGCGGCCGGGTTCCCCGTTGAAGGCCTCGGCTGCCAACTCCCCGCAGAGTCCCGGCGCCCCCGACGAAAACCAAGCCGGGCAGAGCAGCCCCCTCAGCGGCCCTCCCGCCCCCGGGAAACCGGGCCAGACTCACGCGAGGCGGCAGGACAAGCCGAGCGCCACAGCAGCAGCTGCCGGGGCAGGTCAGCCTCGGGGCAGCCCCGGCCCAAGAGCCCCCGGCACCCGAGCAGGCTCTCGGGCGGGCGAGCGAGCCAGGCCGCTGCAAGCGCCTCCTCCGCGGCGAAGCTCCCCGGGGCCCGAGCCGGCAGTCCGGGCGGAGGCGCAGCGCCCGCTCCTTCTCGGTTATCGGCAGCGGCCAGCGGGGCCCCGCCCGCCTCAGCCGCCGCAGCGGCCCCTCCGGCCCGGCCCGCCTGGAGCGCGCAGATAAGGGCGCCCCGCCGCCTGCAGAGCCTCCGAGGAGCCCGGCGGGACCGAGGGAAGGCAGCGCGCTCCGGGGCGGCCCGCTCCTCGCTCGCGGGCTGGGCGCGGAAGAAGCGGGGCCGCCTCCCACGAGCCGCCGGGCGAAGAAGCTGCCTGCGGCGGGCAGCGGCCCCTCCCTGCCGGCCCGGCCCGGCGCCCCCTCGGGCCCCGCGGGGAGGAAGGGCGCTTGACGGCGGGCCAAAGGCAGCTGGAGCCTCGGCCGGCCCCCTTCCCTCCCTCCCGGCCTCCCTCCCGGCCAGTCAGCGGCCCCACTTGGGCTTTCAAACCGGCCGAGCAGCCGCCGGGCCCCCATTTTCATTCTAGGCAGGCGGGTTTTTCTGTGCCAGGACGGGGGTCCCGCGGCCCGCCCGCCCCCCTTTCCATGAAGGTCGCGCCCAGCAGCTTCTGGCCTCAGCCCAGCCCCTCCTTCCCTTTGGCCCCAGGGGAAGCCGCCTCCCTTCCTGGCCCCGAGGCAGCGCAAAGGAACCAGGACTTGTCCCAAGGGATGGACGAGGGACTGCGGAGGCCGCCCTGGGACCCGGCTGCTTCCTCAGTCCAGCCGAGTCCAGGAGATCCTCTGCAGTTCCCCCCTGGAAGCTGCCATGCAGGCAGACAAGGAAGAGCCGCCAAGGGGGGGGGGGGGCGGAGGGCATCGCCTGCCTGTCGCCTTTCCAAGACAGAGTGCAAGCGAGGCCGAAACAGTCCCCAAGATGAGAAGAGACCAAGAGAGGCATAAATGCTCCAGCCAGCCATCTCCTCCCTGTGCTGCAGATGCCAGGCATTTCCCTCCCAGGTGGCTCTTCATCCCTGCAGAGAAGACCATTGGGAAGGCCAAACCCAAGAAGAAATTCACTGGCCAGGCCTGGACTTCCTTTCGTTGCCACCCTGGCTACTACGATGCTCTCCCAGCCTCTTCTGCGTTTCTCAGATCGGCTTTAATTTGCACAACTTGAAACACAGGGACAATGTCCTTGGAGAAGAAACCAGAAATCTATTTCCAGTGACAACAGGTTTCAGGGTTCCACTGCAGATGGTGCAACTGCGCACAGTCCCGGGATGCCTCTCCCTGAGTGTGGCGTAAACCTAGTCGGCCCGGACAACCAGGGCCTCTTTTGCCGGCCCCACGGCTGAAGAATTCCCTTTCTGTGGCTGCATCTGGAAGAGCCTCGGGGAGCAGTTGCTGCTGGGCTGGGCTGCCTGTGATCCAGCCCCTGCCAAAGGGGAAACGGAGAGGCCGAGTGGCCCTGAGCACCCCGGTTAGATGGTGGAGAGAGGGAGCGGGCAAGGCTGCAGGGGTCTTGCATCCCTTAAGTCCCCTGAAACAATAGGGGGGCCAAGAAAGCACCTCTCTTTTCCTTGGGGGTCTTCTGTGAACAGCCCCCCACTCCCGGGTGGGGCCTGCATGTAGTCTGAAGAGGGTGGATGATCGTGCTGAGGAATCTCTTCTTCGGAGGGATCTGATGGGGGCCCCCAGAAGTATGTGGGGGCTTTGAGGCCTGCAATTCATGTGAATCCTCTCCTTACTTCCCCTCCGTGTGATCTTTGTGGGCCTTGGAGTTCTTCCATCTCCCCTTGAGTCATCTGAAGCTACCCAGGTGAAGGGAAAACCCCTTTACCTCTTCTCTTGCCATAAACACATTTTGTCTGGGCAAGCAGGTGTCTAGTAATGTATTCTAAACGCTTTTAGAATTTAGATGCTAAATGTGACATAAAGCATAAAAATAAAATGTACTTTTATTTTATGCACTTTCATTGTGGCATTGTGGTACTTGCTCTGGGAGTGTGGAAAAATCTCTCTCCAATTGGGGTTTGGGCAGAGAGACTTAAAGGACGTTTTAATGGCAGCAAATCCATCCTGGTTCCTATGAGAAACGGAAGCTTTTTGCTTGGGCCCAAGAGATGGGAGGGACAGGTGGCCGTCTGCTCCAACTGACCTCTTGCAAACAAGAACCTAGCTATTATTTCTTTGGGCCTGCAAGCCTGACTTCCTGATAGTAGAGTTGCCCAGAATCAGTGGGATAGAAGCTTCTCTGCATTGATTGGGGGTGAGAGTTTCTCGTCTTCTGTTGTCTCCCGAATCTTCCCTCCTCTGTGGGATTATTCCCTGTGAACTTCCAGAGCTGACAAATGGCAGAACGGCCAATGGTGACAAGGACCAACCTCCTTCAGCAAGAATCTTTCTTTCTGGATCCAGCCAAGGGATCCAGAATGGCCATGGGGGAGGGGGGGGCTCTGGGCTTGGCTCCAGGGCTCAGCACACCGTGTGCCAATAAGCCATGATGGGTGCAGTGGCGATAGGTTGTTTTGGTAGAAACATCACTAGAGAAACACCCATTTCCGAAGCACTTCAGTCTTGTAGGTTTTGCTGGAAGGGGCTTTGCTTTCTCATGGATGCATTTTTGTCCCCCTGACATTCCACTGCACCCTATAATTCTGTCACATAAATGTACTATTCTGCTTCTTTCACTCTAAGACAAGAGAAAGCAGGTCTGACATTTCTTTTAAGAGCTGGAAGGGAGCTACATGGGTGTGCAACCCACTCTCGAAGGAGCTGTCCCCAAGGCAGAGTAGCCTCTGTGCTGTATTGGATTTTCATTTCCTACCAAGATGGTTTTCATTTTTCAAATTATCTGACCTACTTTTATTTCCTCTGAAAATCTAACGTGCCTCCCTTCCCCCCAGGAACGGGCCCTGGCGCAGCCTGCTTGGCCCCCCACTCCAGCTGGGGGAGGGCCCACGGATCAGCCTCTTCCTGCCCAGCAGCTCCCCCAGCCTCCAGGAAAGGCCCCCAACCCATTCCCAGGTTCAGGCCACGCTTGGGACAGACTGAAGCTCTCGGAGCTCCTCTTGCCCCCAACCCAACAGACAAGGAGAAGGCAGCCATGAAACCTCGGGGTTCAGCCGCGGGAGCTGATCGGGGGACTGGCAGGCCGGGCTCCCCCTTACCCCCCCCCCCCGAGAGAGGGAGCCTCCAGGGCGGAATCCTCAGGGGCGGAAGGCCTGCCTGCCCTGCCCGCCTGCCGCGGGGCCAACGGGGGCCTGGCAGCAGCCAAGCGGGGAGGCCAGCTTGCCCTCCGCGGCAACCATCCAGAAGCAGCTCCGTTGGGGTCGCCTCGCCGGCAACGCCCGGGCGGGGGGGAGGGGACGACGACACAACGGCGGCCGGAGCCGAGCGGGCAACTGGAGCGGCGCAGCCGGCGAGCAAGACAGGCGCATGCGCGCTTCGGCCGCCGCCACCTTCCCCTCGCCGGGAAGCGCGCCGGGCGAGGCGCCGGGCAGGGGCGGCCGGGCTGGGCCCGAAGGAGGCGGGGGCTGCCCGGGGCTCTCCCAGCTGGGCCCGGACCGCCGCCTGAAGAGCGCGCCCCTCTTGCCCCGCCCGGCCCCCAGCCTCGTCCGGCTGCGGAGGCCGAAGGGCGCAGCGCCAGGGCGGGCAAGGGCCGCCAAGGGTCTCCGGCCCCCGCAGCGGAGAGCGGCCCCCGACCGGCTCGGAGCCTCCTCCGCGGAGGGCCCCCCCGCAGACGCCCACCGAGCGCGGCTGCCAGACCCTCCGGTCGGCCGCGGGTCCTTCTCCCGGGGAGTCGGGGAGGCCGGCAGGTGCAGCGGCGCCACTTCCCGCCCGCAGGAGCCGCCCGCCTCCCCGCCACCGCCTCCCGCCCAGGGCCCCCTTACCGGCGGGGACGGGAGGCGCCGCACAGCGGGGGAAAGCCGCTCCCTCTGCCCGCCCCCTGCGGCTCCGCGCCTGGGCGGCCTGGCCGGGCGGAGGGGAGACGAGCCGCGCCGTGACGAAGCAGGACTGGGCGCGCCGGGCGAGGCGGAGGGCGGGCATCTCTCCGGCCGCAGCCCCGCCGCCCCCGCCGCCCCTCCCAGCCTCCCTGCCCGTCGGCCGCCGACAGCCCGCAGGCCCCCGGTTCGCCCAGGCCCCGGACCCGCCCCGAGCGCCGCTTCCCCGGCCCCGGTTCCCCCGCGGAAGGCGGACCAGCTGCCCCGCGCCCGCAGCGCCTCCCTCGCGGGGCGCAGCGCCGCAATCGGAGAGCTGGAGCGAAGCGGCGCCGGAGGAGACCTGCCTCTCGCCCCAAGTCGCCCCGGTGCCCCCCTCCGCCTCCGGGCCTACCTTCACTGGAGCCGCTCCGTCCTGGGGGCGCCATCCGCCCCGCGGCCAGCATCTCTTCCCCGCCGCCGCCGCGCCCGTCACCTCCGCGGCTGAGCAGATGCCGTCGCCCCCGGCAACCTGCGCCCGAGCCCCGCCGCCGCCGCCGCTCATTGGCCGGGCGCAGAATCGGGCGGGGCTCGGCTGGGCGGCGAGGGGGCGCTCAGGGCCCCCAATGGACGCGCGCCTCGCCCCCCCCCTCCCAGCGCCGCTCCCGACCGGGCGCCGCCCAGAAAAGCTCAGCCCCGCGCGCGCCCGCCCGGCCCCCCCTGCAAGCGCCGCGGCGGGCAGAGGGCGCCTCCCTCGCAGCCCGGAGGGCCTCGGCCCGGGACCCTCGGCGAGGGGCGGCGTCTGGGCGTTGCCCCCTTTCGGGCCGGGAGGTCGCGAGAGCCGCGCCGCTTCTGCTGTCCGCCGCTGTCCCGGCGGGGCGTGAAGAGGCAGCGGAGGCAGCGCAGCGGTTGGGCCGGAGCCGGGAGGAGAACCTCAGGCTCTCTGGACGGGATGCCGACCGAAGAGCGTCCCGCGAGGGGCTCCAGCCCGCCAAAGCGCCCGAAGGCAGCGCCCGGAGCCGCGGAGGAGGGAGGCCAAGAACCGAGGGGGCTGCGCCGCCGCCGGAGGCTTGGAAGAAGAAGGGCCTGGGCAGCCCCTTGTCGGGAATGGACTGGAGCCTCCTGCTTCAGCTGGGGTTGGACTAGAAGACCTCCAAGGTCCCACCCGACTCGGTTATTCTGCTATACCATAAGGGAAATAGTAACGCCGGACTTGATACCCGTCGGAGATCCAAGTGAGCCTAGTTGGAGCTTTGTGACCCAAAGGTTAGAGGGGGGAACTGGAGGGTCAGATATCCTGGACCCAGATCTTACTACCAGAGAAGAAGTGATGGGAGGGGTTGAAGTGCTAGCAACTTTGCGTGGGAGAGTGACATGTCATACTGGAATTGGATATAATGCAGACAGAAGCAATAGAACAAAATCAAATAGTGTCTTAGACTTTTAAGAGAGTTCATTTCAACCTATTTATAGAGTTTGGGAAGGATTCTGTGGGTTAAAACCTTAAAGGGAAAAATAACTCAAAAAGTTTGGGAAACTGAGAAATGAGATTATAAAAGTCCTGTTTTGAACAGTAACACTGAAAAATAAAGAGATGCCAGAAGATACCAGCATGGTTGCATAAAGAACTCTCTAATAACAAAACACAAAAGACAGAAAAAAACAAGTATAAAAATAACCAAGACACAATATCAGCATGTGGCCCAGGCTGCTACAAAGATGGTTGGACCAGTTCACACCCCCACCACCACCTTTTGTGTAAAGACAAAGGAGTTGAGCAGTTTTTCTTTCTCCCTGCTGTCCATCACTTCTTTGCCATCTTCCATTAGTGGATTGTTTCCTTGACTTTTTCTTATTTTTTTTTAATGTTGAAATAAACTTTTTAAAATTATTTTTTAAATTTGTTGCAAGTCTTAGCTCATTCTGAGCCTTGGTTTTCCCGACCATCTTTGCAGGTTCAAGTGATGTGCTGGTATTCCACCTTTCTATTTTTTTTTATACTTGTCCTTTTTATCTTTCAGTTTATCATAATTTTTTGTGTGCAATCATACAGGTTTCTTCTTGGATTTGTTGTTTTTCTTTTTCAGTGGTGTTGTGCTGGACTGAGCTTTTATGATCACATTTTTCAGAGTTTCCCATGCTTCTTGTTTATACTCTTTAGGATTTTCATCTGTGGAATCTTTCCTAGGCTCTTTGAGTTTGTTAAAAAGAGTTCTTTTAAAATTTAAGACACTGGTTGGATTATGTTCTATTGCTTGTGTTTGCATTATGAATTCCAATATGATGATGTGGTCATTCTTGCACAAAGGTCCCATAACTTTAACCTCTTCTTTTATTTCATCTGTTAGTAAAAATTAAATCTGCCCCTCTAGTTCCTTCCTCTACCTTTTGGATGACAAAGTTGTCAGCTATGTTCATAAGCAACCTGTTTGATCTCCCTCTAAGTGCAGAGTTTGTCTCCCAGTTGATGTCAGGGCAGTTAAAGTTCCCCATTACTTCAATGGTGTGTTTTCTTCAGTTAACTATTTAGCAAAAGGTTCATCTATTTCCTCTGCTTAGTTGAGTTGCCTATAGTACATACTTACCACAGTCATTCTTTTTCCCCTTTTCTATTAACCCAAATGTATTCAAGGAGGAGAGTATTAGGGCATGTCGACAGATGGTCATGCAACTTCTCTTCCAGCAAGGAGAGCCCCCCCCCCCCCCTGGAGTCTGTTGCATTGGTGAACAACTCTTAATATTAAGACACTTTTCCTGAAGGATAATATAACGAAATGTACTATATACTGTAATAAACTTATTTCTTGCCCTAGCTTCTGGAACAGTGATTCAACCCCATCTTCCATATGGCAACCCTTTAGCTTCTTGAAGATAGCTATCTTGTGATCATCTCAAGGATAAATATACCCAGGTTCCCCAATCATTTTTCATTCCAGTTGGTCAGTGTCCCCCCAATATATAGCGCCCAGTGCTGGACATATATTCTATATGTGGACTGACATGCACAGGGAGAACAATAATTTCCTTTGATCTTGTCTTTATTGAAGATACGTTTTTCTTTTGCAGCCAATCCTTCTTGAGTCTGTGATCCTAACCTTTTTGTAAATGCTACTCTTGTCTTCCTTATGCACAAAGCCCTCTCAGCCACTCACATTCTCTCAGCCCTAGGAGGGAGACAGTGCAAGCCACTTCTGAAATCTTGGCAAGGAAACCGCAGGGATGAGTCCAGGAGTGTCCAGGGTGACTATTCCCTGCATCTAAGGTCACACCTTCAGTTTATCCTTCTCAAATGTAGGGTTTGTCTACGATCTGGCTGAAATTCTGTGCTCCAAATCATTAACATCCTTCTAAATCTCTAAGGTATTTGTTATTTTCCCCATATTTTCTTTGAAAGTTGTTTGTTTTATTTTTAAACATATTATTGAAACAATATATAAATATATGGAGTATCGGTGGGCTGTTGACGCCATTTGGGCACGATGATTCAGTCGCCTGTGTAGCCATCTGATATAGCCCAGCATGGCCCGTCTTCTACCACCTTCTACAGCAGGACTGTGGTAGGGCTGCCCAGGCATACTACGTCCACTGCATTTCTTCACCCCAGTGATTTTGGGGTTTTCTAAAAGATCACTCAAGATGCTTTGCTCTTTCTGACAGACCAAAAGTGGCTTGAGAAGGTCAAGTCAGTGCATTAGATGATGAAGGGGCTGGAGGCTAAAACATATGAAGAACAGTGCTAACCAGAAGGGACCTGGAAGGGACCTTGGAGGTCTTCTAGTGCCAGTCCAGCCCCCTGCTCAAGCAGGAGATCCTGGGTCATTTCAGACCAGTGACTGTCCCGTCTCCAGTGATGGAGCCCCCACGATTTCTGGAGGCAACTTTGGTGGCCCTGGTTCATTGTCTTCCCGGTTGTGAGGAAGTTTCTCCTCCATTCCAGGCTGCTTCCGTACTTGGTTAGTTTCCATCCCTTGTTTCTTGTCTGGCCTTCAGGTGCTGAGCCCCCTCCTCTTTGGGGCAGCCCCTCAAATACTGGAACCCTGCAATCCTGTCACCCCTGGTCCTTCTTTGCTCCAGGCCAGCCAGACCCAAATCCTGCATCCGCTCTTGGTATGTTTTGGTCTCCAGGCCTCTGATCATCCTGGCTGCTCTTCTTTCTCTCCCACAGAGAAGAGTTATGCTCCAAGGCACATGGGGGCACGCATGAAATTGGTTGAAGAGAGAGCCAGCCTAGAAGTAAAGAGGACTTTTCCAACAGTCAGAACAAGGAATCAGTTGGACAGGTTGCCTCTGGGAGTTGGCTTTGCTCCATGGCTGGAGGTTAGAGGGGGCAGCCATTGGACTGGGGTTGGACTAGAAGACCTCTGGGGTTCCCTTCTCCTGTCACCTTCCTCCACGCCTGCCTCCCCACCAGGCAGGGCCTCACGGACCAGGAAGGCTGCCGGGCGCAGAGCTCAGCTTTAAGACAGCATCAATCATCGTCAGGGGGGCGCTGCCGAGAGAGAAGCGGGGCCGAGGGCCGCGCCGGGTCCTTCCGGCCGGGAAGAGGAGGCCGGGGCGGCGCGCTTTCCCCCGGAGGAGGGCCGGGGGTCCCAGGCAGGCGGGGCCTCCGCGGGGCGGGCCCGGCGCTCCCCTTCCGGCCTCGGCCTCCTCCTCCTCCTCCTCCCCGGAGCTGCGAGGCCGGCATGGCGGCGGCGACGGGCCCGGGCGCGCTGGTGAGCGGGGGCCGCGAGCGGGGCTGCGGGCGAGGGCTCCGGGGCCGACGGGCGCCGCCTCACCGCCTCTCCTCCTCTCTCCCCGCAGGGCGCCCGGGAAGCGGCCGAGGCGGCCCACGCGCTCTCGCTGCCGGCCGAGGCCTTCGGGAACGACGTGAGTGCCGGGCGGCGGGCGGCGGGCGGCGGGCGGCGGGGGGCTCGGGCTCCGCGCTGACGGCTCTCCTTCCCTCCGGCAGCCGCGGCTGGAGGCGGCCTGGGCCGAGCGCGCCTTCCAGCACGCCCAAGTCTACTTCCACGTGAGTCCGGGCAGGGCGGGGGGTCCCCGGGGCGGCGGGGGGGGGGTCCGGCCGACGCCCCCGCTGACCCTCCCGGCTCCCCCGCAGCTGCTCTCGGCCGCTGACCCCGCGGGGCTGAGGCTCACCCGGGCCGACGACCGGATCTACGCCGCCTTCCGCCGGAGCTTCCCGGACCTGCGCGTCGACCTGCTGGACGTGGAGGCGCTCAAGTCGGAGCCGGCCAAAGAGGTGCGGGGGGGGGGGGGGGGAGGGGGGGGGGGGGGGGCGGCGGGGGGTGTCTCACCGCTCCCTCCCTCCCTCCCCCCCCCCAGAAGTGGCGCCCCTTCTGCCTGCAGTTCGAGGGGGCGGTGGAGGACTTCAACCTCGGGACCCTCCTGCGCCTCGACTGCCGCCGCGGCTACTCGGAGGAGAACTCCGTGCTGGGTGAGCGCCGGGCGGGCGGGGGCGGCTGGGGGGGGGGAGCGCCGGGGGGGGGGGCTCCGCCGTGACGCCCCGCCTGCCTCGCCTCCTCTCCGCAGCGCCGCGCATCCAGTTCCTGGCCATCGAGATCGCGCGCAACCGCGAGGGCTGCAACGGCGCCGTGTATCGCAGCGCCGCCGCCGCCGCCGCCGCTCCAGAAGCCGAGCCCGACCCGGCCGGAGCCCGCTGAGCGCCTCGCCGGACCGGACCAGAGTCGTGCGAGGATCTCCGCCCCCCGCGGGCGGCCCGGGACGGGGGCGAGCCTTTCTCCCTCCCGCCCCTTTGCCTTTGTACGGGCGGCCCCCGAAGGTCGCCCCCCCCCCCCTGTAAAGAAGGGCGAACCCCAAGATTGCCGTTTGTCTCGCTTGTTTTCCTTTCTAAAGCTGGGCCCCCATTTGCGGACCCTCCTCTGCACAGGGAGGCCCCTCCGGTGGGGACCCTGCACCCCCCCCCCAGTGACGCTCTGGCCTCAATGCACACAGTTCAGTAGAAACCACTTTTAATTTATTTGCAGCCACAATGCTTACACTGTATGCAGCAAACATCCATACAAATCATCATTCAGCAACCTGGTCGCAGAAAAAGGACCCAGCACACAATCGCCCCCCCCCCCCCCCACGAGGTGCTATTTGGGAAGAGAAACCGGGGTTCACAATTAGATCTGGGGGGCTTGGGGGGCAGAAAACTAGCAGCAAGAGGGCAGGGCAGCCACAAGGGAAATCCCAGCCTCCCCTGTTGCTTTCGCTAAATTGGACGTGGAACAAACGTCCCCCCAGTTTCAGTGGGAAAGGAGGTTTGTCTGAAGGATTCAGGGTGCACTTTGTGGGAGAGGCTGCCCACCGTTTCCAGAGCTCCAAGAGGCTCCGTGAACAGGGGTGCAAGCGAGGGGGCGGGGGTTTCAGAGAGGGGGCTGCTGCCAGAGCGCCAAGGCCTCCCGTCTCCCAAGAGAGGGCAGGGGTGTGTGTGTGTGTGTGT
>NW_020716843.1:300038-342015 GCF_900518725.1 Notechis scutatus | reverse complement strand
CACCGGGGGGGAAGGGACCTTCCTGGCCACGAGGGGGGGGCTCCACCTGCAACGAGACCCTGATTGCTGGGCACCTTCATTGGGACCAGGGACGTGGGCTTGTAAGCAGTTACTGACAGACGATCCTGGCAAATGGTTGGCCTCGGGGCCAGGAGGAGCCAAAGACAGCTAAGCATTTTCTGCAGAAGAGTCACTTCAAATATTGAAAGTGAGGAGATGAAAAGTGCTGCAGTCGTTTCCTGGGGACGGAAGAACCGCTTCCTGTGACTCTTTGTGTGTAAATATTCCAGGCAAGCGTTTTAGGCTCACCTACATTACTCAACTAAAGGGCTCTGGCCCCAGAAATACCCCCTTCCTCCCGCCCTCCTTGTCCTGACCTGTTGAATCATCTCGGGGTGCTGCTGCATGATGTGGAGGAACCGGTCGCTTTCCTGGGTCAATGGGGCAGACCTCTTTTTGGTACTGCGGGACAGCTGCTTGAAGAGGTAAGTGACAATGTGGTCTAAGCAGGAGCAGCACCCAGTGCAAACCATGGTATCTGCCAGGGAAAGAGAAGGGACAAAGAGAAAGGAGGCCGGAGTTACGTCGGGTCAAACATCCCTATTCCATTAGCTGGATGGTCTCCTTGGCCAAAAAGCCTCGGGGAGCAGCAGCCTCAGGCCAAGCAAGCCAGCTGTGCCCATCGTGGACTCCTATTCGCTTGGCAGGATTTCTTAAACCCTTCGGGTCCTGCAATAGGTGGAATGCCTTGTCCGTCACCCAAGGCAAAGCATTACTTGTCTTGAGGCAAAGTAAAGCTTTGCCTTAAGTTTCATAGCAAGTATAGATCATTCTGCCAAGACATCTGATTCCTTGAGAGCCACCCAGCCGTCAAAGAGCCTCAGGGGCTGTGGAATTGTCATTAAAACCCTTCTAGGATCGAATCATGCAGAACCAGGGGTGACTCTGTCTACCGGCCGAAAACCCAACCAAATGATTGGCGTGAACCCCCCCCTCCTGATGGTCAGCCGTTGAGGCTGCCGGCTCTTCCTGAGAAAGCCAATGGAGGGAAGGAAGATCCGATCACTTGGTGTTGCTCTGTCACCCACTTTGCCCCTGAGAGATTAAGGAAATGGTCGTCCTTCCCAAAGGCCAATCCTTAATGACAAAACGAAGACACCAAACCAGGAACTATGAGGCAGTTAAGGGAACATTTAGATGTTCTACTACTGGGTGTTGTATCTAAGGCAGCTAGTTGGCGTCTCATTCCTTTGATGCTGCTGGAGAACAACAAAACCACGTTGAAAGACTTTCGCAGCCCTAAAACTTCCCAATAAAGACTATTGCACTCACCTAGCGCTGTGAGACCTTCTGAAATGGAAGACAGAATATACATGATTACATGGGGCTCCAGGCTAGCTATAAAATTCATGTGATCTTGAGTAAGAACTTCCAGTAACGAATAGTAGGACTGGCTGAGCTTAGGATAATCCTGAAAAAAGATAAATTAAAGAAAGGAATCAGGAAAGCTTTCAGAGGAGTTTTGTGGGCCCAGAATATGTGACTACTTAGGTTTGGGGAACCTTCGGACATATTCCCCCCCACCCCCACCCCCCAAAATGCAACCTCAGTTTCAGAAGCCGTGATTTTCAAAACTTTTTATTTGTATGACCACTGAAGGTACAGCTTCCGATTTATTGGCAAATTATGGGTAGATGGAGTAACCATTCTTTAGATGAATCCTAGGCCAGAGAGGTAGTAGTTATTGTGCCATGCCCTCACCTGACCATCCAGTGCTATTTTATATATATATATTTCTGTGGCTTTGTGTCACGTGACTGTTTTACGCAGAATTATTTCAATCTCATTATCAAAGGTTTTGACAATAGCTAGGAGACCTATTCGCAGTTGTGGCTAGGAGAGCCTTTGTGCAATTTTGTGTTGTGCCCTTTCCTGGACCATGAGTTCCTGCGCTCAGTCACTCAGGCCGGGTCAATCTGGGTCCTCGTTTTGGCGACCTCGGAAGGATGGAAGGCTGAGTCACAACCTTGAGCCTGGTGAGACTTGAACTGCCAAACAGCAGTCAGCAGAGGTAGCCTGTAGTACGGCCTCCTAACCCCTGTGCCACCACGGCTCTTTCCTGCACCGCCACATTTCGCAAGAAGGGGTGTGTGTGAGAAAGCAACCCTCCGTTTTGCCTTTCATCTTGTACCCCAAGGCCCCCCCCCTCCCCAGGGCAAACGGCGAAGGGGGTGGAATCGGGCCCTGGTCCCTCAGCCAGGCCAGCAGCAACCCTCACGAGAAGCAACCTCCTGCCAGAATAGGCACCGATCGATGTGTAACCCAGCTGTCATTACATTACGAGCGAGGCCAAATTATAAGTTTGGATTCCAACACACACACACACACACACACACACAGAGCTGCGAGTGTCCCTTGGGCAACCCCAGAAACGCCAAGAGTGGAAGAGGGTTCAGGGGGGCACAGGAGCCGCTGGGCACCCTTACCAGCAGGTCGCTGTGTGGGATGGAGAGCAGGAGCTTGATGAAAGTCTGCAAGGCGTTGTCCAGGGCATCGTCCCCATAGAGGCGGAAGACACCAAAGTTGACGTAGCTGCCACTCAGGGCGGCTTTCAGCATGGAGAAGCAGATGGAAACCCCCTTGAGCTTCAAGGCATAGACCTGGTCTTTTGGAACCTCCCCCAAAGTCAGGATACGGTTTCCTGCAGGAAAGCAAAGCGCAGGCATCTCAACAGCACTCCCTCCTCAAAGGGCAGTTTCCTTGTGTGGCTCCCGGAAAAGTGGAAGTGGAAAAGCCAGGAGCCGGTCTGCAGTGGCTGGAACCAGAGAAGAGGCTCTGCATTTGGCAGAGCCCCCCCCCCCCCCCCCCCGCTTGGCACAGGGACAAACAGCAACAGCGCTTAGACTTTGCAACTAAGTGGTTCACCAATGGGAGCCTGTTGCCCGCAACAAGCTGGGTCCTCATTTGACCGACCTCAGAAGGATGGGAGGCCGAGTCAGCCTGGAGCCTGTCAGGATCGAACTCCTGGCAGTGGGCCGAGTCAAGGCTGCATCCTTCTCCTGGGCTGCCCCCTCCGGCCCATTCAGAGCCATGGCAGCAGGAGGGCCAGGCAGAGGGCCCAGGCGAAGCTTCCTGCCCACCTGACCCAGCCCAAGAGCTGCCAAGGGCAAGAGACCCACCGTAGGTAGTGATCATTTTACTGGTCTCCCGGAAGAGCAGGATGCCGTTTGGGGAGGAGACGTCGAACTGCAGCCTCTGGGACCTGAAAGCAAGGGAGAGTTGCGCCTTGGCTGGGACGCCCCACCTGGCGGGGCAGCCCCACCCTGGGCTCCCCTCCACAAGCACACCTGGTGGGTAACCTCCAGGCATAAAGCTGCCCCCTGTGGGTGTTTAGCCTTCTTTTGAAAAGCCTTACAGAGTATTTAGTGGCCGTTTGCACCTCACGGACGGGATGCCGTAAACAGAGGAATGTCTCGGGCTGCCCTCCCCTGCCTGTGTGGTCTCTTGCCAGGGAGGCCCAGGCCTTGCAACCCCGTGGGCGGCTCCTGCCTGCCCTCCTATCGTTTATGGGCTCCAAAGTGGTTAGACTCCCAGGCAGAATCCTAGCAGTTCTTTAGAAACTGTCTGACGGTCCTGGAAATGCATCCCAGCACTTTCAACTAAGATCCCATACAGCCTTTTCTCCTCATACCACCTTCTCTCCTCTCCTGGCCGTCCCTGTAAGGTACCCAAGGGGACCGACTGGAGCCCACTTACCTGTTGTGCACCAGCTCAGCCATCAGTTTGAGCACAGGGGTGGTGCAGGCTGGGTCATGGTACCAGAGCTCAACCGCCCGCTGCAAGATTGGCATGTAGGCTGGGTAGCTGTAAGGCTGAAGCTAAGGACCCCAGAACCAACTCAGGCATTCATTCTTCAGGTCAGACTAGCCAAGGTGGCCAGATTACTGCAAAGCTGAGCACCGCAGACTCAACTGGCCAATAAAGGACTTGCAGAAAAGGCAACCGATCTACTGGATCATTTCAGGTAGGAGTCCGTCAGTGTTAAGATTCCAGAATCCAGTCGCCAGCCTTGTCCCCACTGCAGGCAGGCGGACAGGCGCCAGAGTCAAGGATACATCCACTCGAAGAGCATCATGAAGCTGGTCTTGGCGTTGAAGGCAAAGGCGATCCCCCGCAGGTCCCTCACCAGGCCAACCAACGTCCTCTGGAGGGAGGGAAAGACGCCGGTCAGAGGAGGGAAGAGGCACTGCTTCATGTCCTCCGTGTCCCAATCGCCCCCCCCCCCCCCCCCCCCGCCCATTGTGCCGGCCGCTCCAATACAGAGCACGCCCCCCCCCCCCCCCATTTTCCTCAGGGATCCTGGAGGGAGGCCTTCTGAACTGCCTTCTGTGCCGGGTGGAAGAGCCCCCGTTTCAGATATCCGGATCGCTCCTGCCCGGTGGGTTCTTAGGAAGACCCCAACCCAAACGTTTTGGACTTCAGCCCTAACGGCAGAGGGGAACTGTACCCTTAAGAGAGCCAGGAAGGTTCCAGGCGGCCTTCACCTAACCCAGGGAGAGTTGAACCCCGGCCCTTCCCCACCTTTGCCTCCTGCTCATTGAAGGTGTTGGTGCTGAACATCTGTGCCACAGTTTCGAAGGCAGCCGTGAGGGGTAACATGAACTGCTCATACTGGTCTTCATCCTCCCCTGGAAGAGAGATGGGAAACAGTGATCTCCAGCCGTCCTCTGCTTTGCAATCCGGGCTAAAAATCTGAACCGTTTTTAGATCCCTCTGGTAAACCTCGGAGGCCTTGATCTCCTAAGAGATTCAGATCTACCCTCGCTCTGGACAATATTTGGAGCAGGGTAACCAGACGAAACGCTTTCTCTCTGAATAACCTCGCTTTAGAGAAAGTTGACTGATTAAACTCTTCCCGGCCAAGTAGCTCCGATTAGAATGACCAAGAACTCAGGGGGAATGGGTTGCAGTACCGAGGTCCACCATGAGGAGGCGCCCAAGTGCCGTATAGAACGTAGTCCGACATCGCATATCACTCAGGTTGGATTGATTGTTAATGCCCAAGAAGGAAAAGTGCTCGCTCTGCGGAAGAACAGAAATCACATTATCAATCCATGGGGTGCAATTGTTCAGGGACAGAAACAAGGGGCACCCTCGGCATTTGGGCACCATGGACAGGCAGGTCGCAAGCGCCCGCCTTCCTTGCCCTTGCCTTGGCCAAGGAGCTACCGTCATTGCAAGCCGGGGGCCTTTCCCCTCCTCCTGCTAGCATCCAATCCAATGCAGGTCACCGAATCTGGCTTAGAACAACTAAGTGCTTTCCTAATTCACAATGGATGGAAACTAACCAAGGAGGGAAGCCACCCGGAACTAAGGAGTCAGAGCAATCAACCCACGGCATAGCTGGCCTCCAGAAGCTGTCAGTGCTCCATCCCTGGAGACTGGGCGGCCGTTGGCCTGGAATGGTGTAGGGTCCCCTGCGCAAGCAGCAGTTGGACAAAACTCCTTTCCATGCTGGAAAGCTTTTATCAACGCCTGGATTGTGAATAGCAGCACAGGGCCAGCTACAATAGGAATGGGCCTAAGGTCAACCGGCTAGCATCGCATGTCCTCCTTGCCCAGGTCACTCAAGGGAGCTTCCAATCGGCCAGAGCCCTCTGCTCTGTGGCCAGACTGACTGCTGGGGGAAGGCCCTGCTAGAAAACACGAGGCTTCGTTTTGGGCAGGAAGGGCAGGACTGGCAGGACTATTCTCTGGTACAATTTGCATGGCAAAATCTGAATTTCAACCTGCTTCCCCAATGCAGCTGCAGCTTCAGTCCTTGTTTCCTCTATAACAAAAGAGGAATTAGGCTGTTGGTCTGAGCTCCAAGCTTGGCAATTTGGTTGCAAATGTCTCGTCACCATTCGAGGAGACGTCGTCAGTGCACTTTGAAGTGTGCTCCTGGCCTTTAAGTACCACTTTAGGTGATGCCAATTAGGGTGGATGTTGCTTGTTCCGAGTCCTGGTCTGGAAAGAGGAATCCTTCCAAGGAGACCCCCTGCTGACCGTACTGGAAGACCACCCCACCCAGAAGCTCTGCCAAAGAACGTGACAACTAACCGTGTGATTGTTCAGCATGAACTGCACAGCGCTCAGTTTCACCAGTTTCCTAACGCTGCTGTAGGTAAAAGTGAGGTTAAGGAAACAACAAGCCATCGGCCTGGTTGGGAAACTTCATAGGCATAATAACACGAAGATAGCCGTCACACTAAATCCTATTTCCCCTCCCGTGGCAGCATAGATGTCTGGCCAGCAAGCCCTCCAACGGACGGCCACGGGGTCTGCTGAATATGGCGTGGCAGGGAACCAAAGTCCAAAACATCAGAAGGCTATCACCTGATATCCAGGTACAGGTGTATACAAAAGTTTAGGCCTCCCTGGTGGAATTGCATCCACTCCTCTTTCCTTCATTCTGAATCTGTAAACACTTGGTACGTAAACAGTACATAGGAGGCATGCAAGTGGGAGGTAACTTTTCACTTTCCGTTTCTGTTCGCTAAGGAATTCGTTCAAACAGTTTGACCAGAGATGGCTAAAGCTGCACACGCAACAATGCTTGTCTGCGACTACCTGCTTGGACAGGTAGCCTTCCCTTAACAATGGTAACTGGGACCGGGAACACAGCAACGGTCGTGACTACGAGGACCATTCTAAGTCTCCTCCTGCAGCACCATTGTTACCGTCTACCTTGCGAGACGGCCCCACCAGGAAGCAGGCCCAGACCAAGCAATTCTACCTTACGATAAGGTTACATGAACGGAGTCTTGCAGGTCTGCCTCGTCACCTTTACAGGCCAAGAAACTAGGAAGCTGCCGCCTTTTCTCTGACCCAGCTGTGGTTCTTCCCACGAGGCCATTACAGGGCGTGCAAATGGTCGCTGAACGAGGACTACTGACTGTCATATACTAATTATTTTACCTAACTATGGTCATGACTGCTGAGACCACTGCAGAGGACCATATAATAATTTGGTAAAGGACTGGAATAGAAGTACAATAATGTTTAATTATCTGCTTCTTTATCTTCAACATAGCAATGGCACTTAGACTTATATACCACTTCCCAGTGCTTTCCAGTCCTCTCTAAGCAGTTTACAGTCGGCCTCTTGCTCCCAACAATCTGGATCCTCATTTTACCGACCTTGGAAAGATGGAAGGCTGAGTCAACCTGGAGCCTGGTGAGATTTGAACTGCAGGCAGCCGGCAGGCAGCGGAAGGAGCCTGCAGTCCTGCCCTCTCACCACTGCGCCACGGAGGCTACGGATTTGAACCGTATCCTCCTTCCACCCCAATGTACTCTTCCTCTTATGAATAGATCATGTACTTATTATTCCTTATCAGGCAGTTATTTACACTGACTGCCGCCCTCTATTCCACCTGCTGCTGATCCTATTCCAGCCTCGAAAGGGATCCTGTGAGAAACAGGAGTGAAGGGCTCTTGAGGGGAGGACTCGGGTTCTGCTCAGCTCCGGCCTCCCCAGAGGGAGAACCCAGGATGCCTGGAGCGCCCGTCCGAGCCCAGGCAGGCCTGCAGGAAAGGATATCCAATGGAGAGGTCGTTGAGGAGCTGCAACGTCTTGGAGGTGATGGGCTCACACCGTCCCCAGTACTTCAGGTTAGTGATTCTGCAGGGAGAGGAAATGCACACCGTCCGGGGGCTGCTGCTTTCTCCTTTCGTCCCCCCCCCCAGGGCCCCCGTCAGCAGAAAGCTCAGAGAGGCTGGGCTGGAATCCCTCAACCATCCGCTCCTCTCGGCTATCCCAGGGTTTGCGGGTGTGTGTGTGGAAGGGAGCAGCCTTTAGGAGCAGCCTGCCAGCCCACAGAAGGAACCCCCCCGGGCAGAAACCTCCCACGCAGCAGCAGCAGGACTCACATTTTCCCTATGAAGACGCTCAGCACCATGGTCTCGTCATTCAGCCCCAGGACTTCTGAGAGCCGGCGATACAGCTAGGAGTGGAAAACCGATTTCAGCTCAGGCGGCTCTTGTGAGTTCACTTTCAGCCCCCCTGATCCCAGGGCCCCCTTGGCTTCTGAAGGGGGCAGCCAAATGAACCCTAAAGCCCCACCCTGGCCAAGCACAATCTGCAGGTGGAGAGTTTTGACCGAGCGGATCGTGAAGACATTAGGAAAAGCCGCTACAAGCGTCCTTTACCTTAGAGGATTTCTGCACCTGGTCTCCGATGTAGATTTTTCGGAACTGCTCAAAGAAGCTCAGCATGGCCAGCTCCAGCTTCTCATTGCCCGCCTGAGCAAGGCGTGAATCGGTCAAGTTCATGAGTTGCAGGACCCTGGAAAGGCCGGAAGGGAAGGGATGAAGAAGGCCGCAGAGCTGGAGAGGGCACAAGCCACCCGTTGATTCAAGGGGCATTTTATTTTGTTCAGAAAGGGCAGGCTGCTGACTTTCCACATCTGGCTGAATCTGTCTGAGGAGGACCAACCACGGGGTCCCTCCGAAAGCGCCTCTGAGCTGGGCAAGTCAGGTGCCCTCCGGAGACAGGCACTGTCATGGGGGGGGGGGGGGTTCTACCCCGAAAAACCCCCCGCCCCTTTCCCCCCCCCCCCCACTCAGAATCCCAGGCAGGGCTGTCAGGGAGACACCTAGGAATATCTGACCGACGGAAAACTGCTTGTTTTCATCATATGAAAGAACAATCGGAAAAAGAATCCTTTCGATATGTTTTAATCTTAGAATTATTTGACAAGAAGTTTACATTTTGGAGAAGGCTAAAAAGAATCAGCAGAAGGAAAAGCTTAACTCAATGAATGGCCACCCTGCATTTCCTTTAATCCCGCCCCCCCTTTCTTTTAGCCATGGATGAGAAAAAAACGGCTGTGCTTTGACAACAAACTTTGAAAGACCCACTTTCCCATCTCAAAGCCCAGCAATCTGCCAACTTCCAATATTTAGTTCTGTGTTCTGCAAGGGCCACAAGGGAGGGCACACCCCCTTACACACCCAGCTGGTCCACACAACTTCTACGCGGCTTGTGAATGCTCTCAAGGTGAACAGTTAATGCAGCATCTCCCCAAGCACGCTCAGTTACTACTCCTCCTTACTACTATGGCTTATTGCAGTCAGCCAGATGCTCAGAGTGGACCTGGCACTTTAATCCCCCTGCCAAGGGCTTCTCCAGGCCCCGGAGGTGGGCCGAAGTTGGTGAACCGAATAACGGGGAAAGGTGTGACGATTCATTCCCTTGGACGGGGCGAGAGGCCTTGGGGCAGGGCTCCCCTTGTTAGCGCGGGGCTCTTACCGACAGACCAGTTCGCCATCCATGGCATCTTGTTCGTCTGTGCTGGCAAAGGATACTCGCCCGCCAATCACGGCCCCAATGATGTAGACCAGCCAGGTGAGGCGCCCTGGAGCCAGAGAAAGGAACAGAGCGAATCCACCAACCTGTCTTCTCCCGCACACCTTTCCTTTAGTTAGACCGAGAGGGCAGAACCATCCACACCAACCCACATCAACACATCCAAAGCACAAAAAAGGAAGGCAAGCAAGGGAAAACCCAGCAACAGAAATGCACACAACTCAGGGGCTCAAATACCTCGAGAGCCTGGGAGAAGATCTAGATCTCAAGGGCTGTGAGAAAGGCCAGCAGGGACAACCCCTAATCTGAATGGTGTTCCAGAGGGCAGGCCCTGGGCCCTGGACTCCTCCCCGCCCCCCCCGCCCAATGATCTTCTGTAATGGATGGGAGCCGGGGTGTGTGTGTGTGTGTGTGTGTGCGCGCGCGTGCAAAGGCACTCTGGTTCTTAGAAGCAAGCAGAGTTCCAAAGGTGGCTCTCCTTTTCACGAGGCAGGAACTAAGGCTGACTCTCAACTGTTACTTCACTTCATCTCTGCTTTGTTTCCAAGCATCGCAGTCCCCAACCCTGCACAGCTGCCAGGGAAATCCCATTGGCAAAGGAGGCTGCTCTCCTTCCTTAAGCTCGGCCAAGCCAAGGCAGGGATCTCCTGCTGGCTGCTCACCTTCTTGGACGGCCACATCCACGGGGATGGCCGTGGCGCTCTGCAGCAGCTCCTGGTAGGTCTGGGCGGACTGGTCGAACAGCTGCACCAGGAGGGCGCAGGTCTTCTCGTATTCGCAGCGCCCAATGGTGGAGAGCTGGTCGAGCTGCTGCTGCACCAAACCCGTGTCATCCAGGGGATCTTCCAGGCCATCTCTGGGGGTAGGGAAAGCCACCAATTGGGAAGAGAACCGGGCGCTCCTTTGCGAGGGGAGGGGGGCCCCGGGGGCTCCGCTGGCGTGAATGCGGCCAGGCTCGCTTCCCTCCCAGCTGCCCTCGGTGTTGGGGCAGGGTCCTTCTCCTGCGGTCGCGTAACTTTCACACATTCCCAGGCAAAGACCGCAAGGACCAGCCGTCCCCACGACATCTTACCTGAGAATGATGTGGACGGACTCCAGCCTGGAGGTGATGTATGCTTTGGTAACCTCTGGCGTGTACGTCTCCAGCATGTGCGGCTCGGTGGCTTTAACGTAGGGAACAGAGGCTGCCAGCCGCTGCCACAGACTGAGGAGGTAGTGCACGCTGTTCGGCGCAAACTCCCAGTGCTACCGGAAGGAAGGAAGGAAGACGGTGAATGCCACCTGCCTGCCTGCCTGCCTGCCTGCCAGCTCTTTCTGCTGGGGGCAAGTGGCCCCTTCAAGGCATTTGCAGGTAAAGCAGGCAGTTCTGTGTTCTAAAGCCGGGGCCTCCAACCGTGGCAACTTTAAGCCTTGTGGGACTTCAACCCTCAACTTCAACTCTGGGAGTCCACAAGTCCTAAAGCTGCCACGGCTGAGGCCCCTGTTCTAAAGGCTGGTGTCCTAAGAGAAGCCACGCCCTTCCCTGCCCACCTGGACAGTTCAAAAGGCCTCCTGGGGGGGCCCCCCCCCCCAGACTCGCTCCAGCCCCAAGACGCCCCCACCTGCAAGCTGGTGACAGTGAAGTTGGCGATGAGTCGGATGACCTCAGGATAGTTTTCCACCTTGACCAGCTCCCCTAGCTGATAATTGCTTTTCAGGCGAGCTAAAAGCCGACAGAACTCGTGGTAGTTGTTTGGGTCTGACAAGCTCTGAGGGAGAAAAAACGAAGAACGAGAAGCATCAGTCCGGCACCCCCCTCGACGAGACCCCCGGAGCTGTTCCACGAAGCCCCCCAGGCCCCTCCAGACTGACTGAGATTGCCCAAAGCCCAAATCATCCGGCTGCCCTGGGACGGCCAGGTCCAGTTCTGGACCACAATACCCAAAAGATGCCGGAGCCCTTGAAAGAATGCAGAGAAGAGCAACAAAAACCACTGAGCCGCGGTGGCGCAGCGGTGAGAGTGCAGTACTTCTGCTGCCTGCCGGCTGCCTGCAAATTGGCAGTTCGAATCTCACCAGGCTCGAGGTTGACTCAGCCTTCCGTCCTTCCGAGGTCAGTAAAATGAGGACCCAAACAAGCCAGAGGACTCTAGCATTAGCTCATCTTTGGCTTGCGTTAATCCTGACCCTGTATCGATTTATATTTCGCACTAAATTGAATATTGCACGATTCAAACTCATATTCCTCATCACCTACCAGTAGAGAAAGCGGGTGACAGCAGGAGCCTGTTCTCTCTGCACATCCCGCCCCACACTGGCAATGTCTGGGCCGGGGTAGCCAGGCAGACAGCGGAGGGGAGAACATGGGCCTGCAGAGCTGCCCAGGCAGGCCTGGGGCTTCTGCAGCCTCTTCCCTGGTTGGGCTGTTGTGGGCTCTATGCTGTCTGTTAATAAAGCTCTAAAATCCTCCGAATCACCCCCATTCTTGTCCTTCCACTCCCTCTAATCCTTGGACGGGCTGCTTTGCACGGGCTATGCCAAGAGCCTGGCTTAAGGATTTGGCTTGCTCTCCCTCTGAGTGGCTCCCCTCCCCCCATTTCCTGGGTTTTGTTGCAAAGAGAAGCCCCGGGATGACACCCGTCCGAAGCTTCAAGGGACAACTGGTGACAATGTCCATACAAAATTTGTTCATGTTCACATTCTGACTTACTTGGGGATTCTCCAGGATGCGCTTGACCCCATCGACCAGGTGCGACAGGAACTTGGCTCTTTCGGCATTGTTAAATAGGGACCGCCGGACGGAAGCAATTTGCACTAGGCACGACAAGACCTGAGCCAGGGGAGTAAAATCAAAACATGGACTCTTTGAACGAGTTGGCCCCGAAGCAAAACCTGTGCAGGCCGTGAGCAGACAAGCTTCAGTGGGCCTCTTCTGGGGGCGAGGGGAGAGGCAGGCAGAAAAAGCAAAGCGTTGACTTCGGGGGTAGCTGGGCCCAGATGGACGGTGCCCTGGGGGTCCCACCCACCCACCCACCCACCATTTCCCAGGGGAAATCTATGGGACGGAGACATACTTACCAGGGGTGAAAAAGTGGGAGGGATGGAATGGTACAGGTCAAAAAACAACTGCAGGGTGGAGGAATCTAGAAAGGCTGGAAGAGAGACGAGCGCAATTTCAGGGCAGGCTTGAAACGGCCCCTTGGAAACATCCTTCCGGCCAATGTTGGTGCCCAGCAGGACTTGGGGCCACCATCAGCCTGACTGAGGATTCTCTGGCCAAGCAAGAGAATGGAGGTGTGAAAACAGCTGCTCCCCTCTGCTCTCCCCCCTTCAGCAGCATGGCCCATTCCTCCTCATAGTTGGAAGGGACCTTGGAGGTCTTCTAGTCCAACCCCTGCTCCAGAAGCAGGCCCTGTACCATTTCAGACACATGGCTGCCCAGTTTCCACTTAAGAGCCTCCAGTGAGGGAGCAGCCACAGCTTCTGCTATCATGTCCCCCTGGCCCTTCTTTTCACGAGACCTGCCGTACCCAATTCCTACAACCCTTTGGCGTATGTTTTAGCCTCTAGGCCCCTCATCCTCTTTGTTGCTCTTCTCTGCACTTGTTCCAAAGTCTCAAGGTCTTTTTTTTTTATTTTGGGGTGACCAAAAGTGGATGAAGCATTCTAGGTGTGGCCCTACTAAGGCTTTGTATAGCTGTACTAGTAATTCACGTGATCTTGATTCTATCTCTCTGTTAATGCAACGTAGGATTGCACTGGCTTTTTGGGCCGCTGGCTCATATTTAAGTGATGTCCACTAGGACCACCAGATCCCTCTCGCAGTTACCGTTATTAAGCCAGGTTTCACCTAATTTGTATATGTATTTTGGGTTTTTCTTTCCTTAGTTTTCTCTACCTTCAATTGTATTTTAGTGGGATAGTGTCCAGTGTTCAAGTCTGTCAAGATCCACCTGGATCTTGAGTCTATCTTCTGGGGTGTCAGCCACTCCTACCAGTTTAGTGTCACCTGTAAATTTCATGTTCCCCTTCTATTCCCTCTTCTAAATTGTTTATGAAGATGTTGAAGAGCCGAAAAAGGAACTTAGGGTACCCCACTGCTTCCTTCCTTCCGTGTAGATGTAGTTCCATTAAGGATTACGTGTGTGTGATTTGTCAGCCAGTTACAAATCCATCTAGTGTCTATACCACATATTTCTAGCTTCCAAGGTGGTTGTGGTCTACTTTGTCAAAAGCCTTACTGAAATCCAAGCACTCTCTGTCCGTGTTTATCCTTCTCCCGTCTGCCTGCGCTGTTCAGTGCTCCCCCCTCCCCCACCCCGAGACTGCTTTTAAAACCAGGGATTCTCTGTATTTTTGGGAACTTCTTTTAGCTACCCCACCCCCCCGCCCCCCAAAGTTAAGGTTATAAATCTCAACTGCCACCTTTTGGGTGCCCATGGCAATGAGTTTGGCCCTAATCCAGCGGAAGGGGGCTTTCTGAAGGGCTAAGTTTAAACCACAAGGCAATTATGCTGAAAAGTGATGGGGAAATGAGGTGCTGAGAAGTCCCTTTCAAGAGGCATTTCAGAAAAAGCCCAGAGGCTCAACTGCATCCATTAACTGCATCCAGATGTGAAGGAGTATGCTTGAAAATATTATTGTATTTCAATCAGCAGAAACCTTTTTAAACGCATTCATGGTCTGAACTGTAGGTGAGCAAACATAATTACACCTGGGCCATTCCATGACAAATCAATGAAAAACGGTATATTTTATCTGGAAATTCTGCACAGCCATTATGTATGATTAACGATATCTGCAGCCAATTCTTCTCTCTGCTGACTAAATTAGGCCACCTTCTGCTGCAAAAAGGGACTCTTGCTTTTTTCCCTATGCACTAGAAAGCTGAGATATGTATAACTTACTGACAAGTCAAACAGGTAGAAAAAGAGTCCGATTAGTCAGGAACAACACCATTTATTATCTTCTAGGTCCAATGGCGTTTCTGACAATGGCAAAAATTACTGCTCTGTGTCGAAGATTTATCTCTTGGTCTTGCTCTTTCCTTGGTGAGAGCATAAAGGAAACCTCACCTTCGCCACCACTCGTTTGCTCCAAAACACACTTTCTATAACTTGCTCCTTAGAAGAAGGAAATTTCTGCCTCTCTTGCTCGCTCCCCCATATATGCCAACCTCTCCAAAGGTCACAATGAGCTTAGCTGGTATTCCATATTATAAGCAAATGGAACTAAAATTAACCACGCATACTACTGCCGGGTTTTTTGTCTATTGGCACATGAAAGAAAGCTTTAAGCATAATAAAAACAAGATGGGAGTCTTTTAATATTTAGTGACCAATGGCCAAATGGAAGTAATGTGCAGGAGCAGGTTTTCTTTTTCTCCAAAAAGATGACCAGACCAGATCGAAGAGATCTACTGCGCTGGCCATTCTGGAAAGAGCCTCTTGCCTCACTGGGATGAGCCGTTATCCAAAGAGTCTAATCTGGTTACTGAGAGATGCTTCTCAGTAGCTGAAGGACATTATTTCCTCTCTGTAATGATCGCAGCAATTCTCTAATATATTGGCCCACGTGTCCCCCCCGTCTTGCAGGTTTTGTCATGATTATTTCTGTGGACCCACTTAGGCAGTTTGCAGAACCGGCCGAATTGGAGTAGGGTTTTAAGACCGCCCTCCCTACGCTGTGCCAACCCGAAGGATTGGGGAGGGCCTGCACCATGTGACTGGGGCGATGCCTGCAACGATCCAGAGAGGCCTAACAAGGACAACCTCTACCTGATCTCCAGCTGGTGGGGATCTGCACCGTGCAGAGGTCGTCAGAGGACTCGTCGGTTGATGTGCCAATGAAGTCAAAGTTCAAACAATTGTGTGTGAGCTTCAGGAGCTGCATAAGGAGACCGTGCTGACTTTCATCGTTCAAATTCAGGTTTTTCCCTGAAGCCTAAAAAAAGGAAAAGCGAAGTGGGCACCATTTTTAAGACATTAGCCCAGCTTCTTGCCCGCAGAGCCTAACAATCCCACTGTATCATACACAGCAGTTGCCGTACCAGACTGAAGTTAGAGATTTTCAGAGCTCTAAATTTACAGTAACATTGGACTCGGTCATTTTCAATCCCTCAATCAGCATAGAGCCGGAAGGGACCTTGGAGGTCTTCTAGTCCAGCCCTCCCTGCTCAAGGCACCATTTCAGACCAGGGACTGTCCAGTCTCTTCTTAAAAACCTCCAGGGATGGGGCACCCACCACTTCTGCAGGCAAGCGTCATCATTGACCTTAATCGTTTTACCCAGCGGTCAAGACTGAGCACCAAGGTTTCGAGTTTTCTTACCTGTTTCAATAAATTGCAGGAGAGGGTAAAAATATCAAACAACGATGAGTCTCGGAATGAGGAAGCAATTTTCCTGTGTTTGGTCAAAGGATGTGTAGTGTCTGCCTAGAGATTGAATAAGAAAGCAAGTTACCGTTAGACCTTAAATGCTCGTGAAGAAAACAAGAATAAGAATTTGACGAAGGTTGAAATAAGAAATTTTCTATAAAGCTCCGATAATCCTTTACCAATACCAGGACTAAAAGCCTGATGATTTAAGAATTTGCATATAGATAAGGGATGGGTTATAAAACAAGAGCTGTTTGTAATCTTTTAGGGGTTGAAAAGTTATTAAATCCGATTATACCTGTCTTTTTTTTCCGTTGCACTTTTTAACTCTCCCTTCCCTCCTCTTCTCTCTGTGAGTTTAGTTTGTATTTGCTTCTGCTACTGTAATTAAAATCTTCAGTAAAAATTATATATAAAAAGGAGGATGCTACTAGAACATCCCACAGGCGCTTTTCTACAGGTTGTCCACTATAGCGAATCCCTATAATTTTAAGACCATCATACTGAGGAAAGATCTCAGCAGGGTGGAACTGCCATGGGCTGATTATAGAGCATATAATATCCACTGCCTAAAAACATCCTATTTCCCATTTTCCATTCAGCTATCAGCATTTGCTTCCATTTCTCTTTTGAAGAAAAGGATAAAAAGCGATATGAATCATTTTATCTGTATACTAGCAGAACCTAACAACCCTCAGCAACACCCAAGAGTTGCTCAGTTCCGTGGTGTATATAATTGCGGTATATCAGCCTATATACAGGCACAGCCAGGATCACTGAAGATTGAAATAGGTCAAATGGGACGTGCAGAATCTATTGTTGTTTAAGCAGCAGCTGCTGGGCCAAATCTATCCGGCTGGGTTGGGGCACTGCAGTTTCCTCCAACGGAACAATGTCAGTGGCCAGAATCCCGGAAGTGGCCCTTCGGGGCAGCGGGGCCTGAATGGGGCTCCCCGCCCCCCCGAAAGACCCAGGTCGTCCTGGAAGGGAGGGGTTCAAGGCCTGGCTCTTCTCCCAGGTGGGAGAGGTTGGGGTGGGTTTCTTCCTTCCTTTGCATTTGAATCCGATTCTTGCCATGTTGGCGGCATCTTTTCTTTTTTCCACTGTATTTTTAAGATGTTCTCATGAGCCACCCAAAGTAGCAGCTGGGAATTTGGGGGGAGGGGCCACACAAAGCCTGTCAAATCACCGCACGCGATCAATGGGTTACACCAGGGTTGGTGCCTGAATTTTATCTCCTCGCTGCCCCAGTTGGGGGTCCGTCATCTCCCTGGACTACAGCTGTCCACCACCCTTTTCAGCCCCTGGATCCGCTGCCCACATCTGCTGGGGCTGTGATGACTGCAGAGAAGCCACAGGCCCTGGCAAGAGAAGGTGGGCCTGCCCTTGGCCAGGCACCCCTTTCCCTCACTTAACCGCCTGCTGCCAGATGAAAACAGAAACGCTTGGCAAGTCCTGGCTCCCGAGTGCTGAGCCACTAGCCTCCTGTTGGTTTCAACCAACGTTAGAGACCCTCAAAGATCTGCCCTAAACCTCCATTCAATTTTACCGCTTTCAGGCCAAGCTTTTCAAATGTCCGGATGCTTGTTAGAAGTCAGCAAGCCTGCCTTGGGATTAGGGGAAAAAAGACGCAGCCAGGTTTGCAGCAGAAACAGATTCTTGTCCCATTAAGGGGAAAACACAGGAAGACTGCAATTCTTAAACTCTCTTTACTATGCTGCATTTTCCCGCAATACAGCGGATAAGCTGACTTCCAATCCAAGGAGAGGCTCTCTCTGTTCCTTGGCAGAACTACAGAACTGCAGTTTCAAGAGTCCAAACCAAAATCCCTGGTCCCTCTTGTCAGTCAAGCTCCTTCAAGCTTCTCTCTTGAGATAGCACAGTGGGAGGCTAGGACTGCTGAGGGAGTGGCCTGCTCCAGACCTATCAAAATCTGGAGGACAGGGGTTGCCATCTGTACTTCAGAAGAAGATAAGGCCACACCCTGGCGTGGGGAGCATGCCAGCCTTTGAATTGAACCAGAACTCTGATGGTTGCCATGCAGGATGGAAGCAAGTAGCTCTTAGGAAAGGTTTCTCCAAAGGAAGAGCTACAGAAATGGAAAGCTCATTGTGAGCCTTCGCAATATTACTGAACAGAGGGTTGTCTCCATCCAAAGCTCTACTTCTATAGCTCAGGAATTGCGCCAGGGATGGTAAACTTCAAACTCCAGTGGAGCGTCAGTTTCTTACCAAAGCAGCACATGTCTGTACAAACAAACCAGCGCATAGGCAGAAAGCAGCACAAGGCAAAATGAATGAATAAAGGTGACACTTACTTCACTGAGGAAGGCTGAAGCACTTACTTGATTAATTTCATTTGTTAGCTGAGACAAGATTGTCACTCCAATGATGCAGTGCTCAACACTGTCCTAGAGAAGGAAAAAGCAGAAAAGGTCCCTCTGGCAGAGCGGTCTCTATTGTTGTAGCTTATGGCTTACGTTGTTGATGACTTCTATAATGCTGTCTGGCAGTCCTCCCCCACAAGTCACAAGGGTGCCCCTTCTCCAAAGTGGAAACACCACCAGAATTTTCTTTACTGGGCTTCAGGAAGGCCTCCGACCACATTTTGCAGGCAACTGAGATTCACTTGCAATTGCCACTCATTATGTGCCCCTTGTGGGACTGGCTTTCCTAGAATTGTTTGAGAGTCAGTAGATCTAGAACAAAATCCAGCTATGCGCCCAGCAGATGCTGCGCTGTCTTTTTATTTTTTTTCTCCTACATGTGAAATATGCTAAAAGCTTGTTATACAATTCAAAGCAGAACAGGATTCTGCCATGCCCCTTCCTCTTCAATACTGCCACTCCAATAGGAAGGCCAAAGGAACAACAAGCCAGGTGAACCGATTTTAGCTAAGCATCAGAAAAAAAATATTCCAGTCGCAGAAGGAAAAGCTGTTTCAGGGAGCATGGGGGGTGGAGGGGTGGGGCAGAGGTTGTTGTTGGTGAATACGGAATTGGATGGCTTGGAGTCGACCAACAGCTCCTGGTCCTCACCTAAACTTTAGCAACTTCTACTTCCTCTTCCTGGAAGCTTTTGGTTGGGCACTCTGAGGAACAGGAAGCTAGATGGTGGAGGCCTTTGATCTAGTGATTGGGGCAGATAAGAATTCCAGCATTTGGTTCTGCAGTTTTCTTTCTGTTGGCTTGATACCCACAACAGTATCAATGGACACTGACTGTGTGAAACAAGCCCACCACCATCAAGGAAAAAGAGTAGAAATCATCAGCCAAAGCCCTGATGTGCAAGGAGAAGTAGAAGAGATGGAACACTGACCTGCAAAAATCTTGTGACATCAGTGATGACATTTCTGAAAACATATTCATCCTTCTGACAGTCAAACCAGCCCAGTTTTGTGATTCTGGCATACAGCTGAATTAGTGCTTGTGTAACAAACGTGGCCAACTTAGGTCTGGTAGCGAGATAATTGAGCACATAATTCCCTGAAACAGAGGCATCAAGTGGAGAGTGCTTAGGAAACTTGGAGTTGGGAAAAGGTCACCACCCCTGAAGTGAATACAGGCACAACTGGGACTAGGCTGCAAGCAGCACCTGCGACTTATCGCTTAGAAGCCCCCCCCCCCCCCCGCAAACAAGAAAACAAGGGGGGAGGAGGCAGAGGGGTGGCTCTGTAATGAGCACACAACATTCAGCATCATCAGGCAGGATCTGGCCAAAGTGCTTCCCTTGGGCCCTTTCCAGATTGCCTGACCTACAGACCACAGCATAGCTAAAGCCAGGTTCCACGGAGCTCCTGCCCCAGAGCTGCTGCTACTGGTCAGTTCTTGGGGTGACCTCTGAAAGGCAGACTGACCCTGCCCACCTCGAGTGAAGCTGCCTTGGAGGCAGACCCGGGAGGAAGGAGGGGGGTTGAGAGAAGGGGGCCTAAGCATTTCCTTCAGGGTCTGACCCTCTCTCCTCACAATGTCCAAAGAACAGCCAAAACAGCTGCACTTTATGGTGCAGTATGTTACAAAAAGAATTACTTCTCAACTTATCACATTGTAATTTTAATATGTTGTCAAGGAACAGGGAAGCATGCACGTACATAGAAGGCAAGCCAGGCAAATTCATACTTATTTCTCACACTATGGGTAACTTAAAAGAGGAAACACTACGAATGTTCCCTTTCTATCCCAGCAAACGTTCGCAAACTTTCCGAATAGCCCGTCTGATCCTAGGCAAGCCAGGCCTTGGGGCTGAGCGATCCAGCTTTGCTGTACTTACGTATGTCTATGCGTTGTTCCAAGGGCAAAGGGTTGTTTGTGCGTGACACCAGTTTTGTAAGGCATGTAGCTGCCAATAATTGGGAATATGACGACTGTAAAACAAACAGAAAGAAAACAAGCCATTCATGTGGATGGATAAATTCTGGGATTCTGCTGAAGGCTCTTAGTGATTCTCACACTGGCAAGATGGCAATATATTAATATTTAATAATCATCCTGAACCATGAGATAGGTGGCATATAAAGTTAATAAATAAAATAAAAATATCTTTCACCGAATACTTTAAATCCTAGATTAGATGACCCACTACACGGATCTCCACAGACATATTTGGCACAGCCACATTTTAAAGAATTCCAATTTGCCAGTTGCAAATGCCTTCCTATATTGGGTCAGCAAGATGCATCCCTAAACTTGCAAAAAAAAAAAAAGGTACCCAACCCTTTCAACAGCAGCCTTGTGGCTTGTTTGTCTACGTACACTCCCTCTTTCAAGGAGAAGCTGGCACTTGTTCAAGCAATCCGGGCTGTTAGTAAATTCAACCAGGGCTTTCTCTGCCTGGAGCCGTGTAGTGGTGTCCGTTGTCTCATATAGTTGCTTGCACAGATTCTCTAGCTGGGCTAGACTCTGGAACAAACCAAAGTGAATTGAGTTAGGATTGGGTGCATCTGCCATTCTGGAAGACAATATCATGACAGAAAAAACAAATACTTAAAAATAGCATATTATACAGCCTCTGGTTTTGGGTTACCACTACTGAAATCCTACTAAAATGCAATTCTGGTAACATCTGATCTAGGCTTTTAACCCAGAGTTAAAATTCAGTCTCATTCCCTAACTCTGTCTTTAACCCAAATTTGTATTTTAGTCAAAACACGGACTTCCACTTACTAAAAGGGATGGGGAGCATTGTCCTTCCTTCCGTCGACGAAACCCTGAAGATGCATGGTTTCAGGAACCCCCGAAAACAGGCTGTACATTTAAAATGTGTGGCTTCCGTGGTCGGCCATTTTTAGCAATAGGCAGCCTGTTCCTATCTTACCTAATGTTGCCCTTAAGTTGGCCGTTCGTAATCCAAGGACTGCCTGCCTTGCCAAGTTTAACGAACGGTAACTTTCATGTGAAACCTACAAGCTCTTTGACAACGGAACAGAGCTATTCCACAGTGGAACAGTTCAATGAAGCCACACCCCAAAAGCCCAGGAGCAAACAAATTTGGACACTATTTAAGTCTGCACGAAGGAGATAATGTATTTAATCCTGAATTAAGTCCTGAAGGAAAGGGGAAATGTAAGTTGATCAAATGAATAGAGGTAAAGAGCAAAATATGTGGATAAGTTATTGGGAATATGTTAATATGACGTCCGTTGGATCACATGTGAGCTAGATTCAATGTATGGATATGCAGGGACTTACTTCAAACTTTTTTTTTTTTACTTCAGCAATTCTAATTTTTTAAAGATGCCTTTGAGAGATTGCCAGGGATAGTCAAATATGAAAAGTCAACTTTTTTGTGCCTGACGCTACATCTTCCTCCCAACCAGAATACTGCAGATAATTTTGAACAAACACCAAATTAGTTTGCACACTTATTATTTCCCAATTGCCAGCTAACGAAGACCAGGGTTAGGACTTGGAATTATTCTTCAATGTAGTTGGACAACAGCCGTTCTTGGAGCCATGATAATGGCAATATTGGGCACAGACTTTCTAGCAAAGGAGTCCTGTACATAGGAGATAAGGGCGCAGGCATGGAACAGCCTGAATGTACTGCATGGCACATCCCTCAACAAAATGTATCAAGTGCTGTCTCTCTTGGTTCAGGGTTTTCTTGTTTTTAAAAAACATGTATATTTTTGTAAAAAACGCAAACAATTGCAGGCAGGCGGCTTTTTGATGATGGCTATGGGCCGGGATTTTTCCGAAATGGGCTTCTAGGAACAGTTACTTTTAAGTCTGTTTTGTGGCTATCATAGACCGCTCTGAGCATCTCCCACCTCAAAATAACAGGACTGGCCATCTTTAGCAACCGTGGGGCCCAGATAGTTCTTAAAACAAAAACAGTTTCGAGACTGAGCGAGTTCCCCAAATGCTTACTCTACTCTGTGGAGCTGAAAAGGTCGTCCGTCTCCTTTTAGCTTCCCCAGAGACCTCACAGGGGATACAGCAAGTAGCCCAAACCGGCCCAGTGAACTACGAGGCGGAGTGGGAATCTCCACCACCTCTGCCCCACTGGGGCTTCCCAGGGGAGGCAACGCCCCCAGCCAGCCTTGCAGAAACAGGGGGAGGAAGAGCCTTCGGTTTGGCCAGGTGCAAAGGTATCAAATGTATCTTTCTGATATCAAACACAAACTCTTTGATTAAGCAGAGTAGACTTTATTTAATTTCATTGCAGGAGGTGCAATGACAATAAACTAAACTAAACTCTACCAAGAATACTGAAATGTAAGGCTTAATACTAATACCAAGTAAGGGTATGCCCAGTGGCATTTCATTTTAACTCCAATTTAACTGTCGAGTAATTAGCATGAATTATACCCTGAGCGTACTTCTATTGGAAATACTGATTTCTCTGTAACCTCACTGATCTCCATTCGCTGCACTTATACAGCTGTGAGGACAATAGACATTCTGCAGCACTGAACTTGCGCTCCAAGGAATGCGCTGGAAGCAAACATTGAACCTCTTCACTATAGCTCTACAGCAACGGGATCAAGCAATCATTTTCAAGCTTATAACCCTCCGCATCAGCCCAGTGATTCTCAACTAATGACACACAGACCAAACATAAATGAGCTGCACCTCAGGGCAAATCACTTAAAACTTTAATAACATCTTCAAACAGACTGTAAATAATAAATACTTCAGGATGCAGGAGAACAGACTGATGCCCTGCTAAAAAAAACCCAATTCCTGGCTCAACAGCCCTAACCGTGAGAGGGATCGTGGCGTCCTAGTGCACCATCATTTCAGGATGAACAGCCAAAACCCCAGTGCAATCCTAGGCTGCATTAGCCAAGAGCCAGAATCAAGATCACGTGAAGCGTTAATGCCGCTTTAAAATGCCTTGGTAAGACCACACACCTTTCGAATCACCTTGCTTTGGTACCGGGATAAACATGGACCTTCTCCGTCCCTTTGGCCACTGACCGCTCTTCCGTACCCTTCAGCAAAGCACGTCCGGTGCTTTCGTCAGCAGTGGCCTCCGCAACTCAGCAGGAATTGCCGGGGCTTTGCAGTTAGGCAACCCGTTGAGTGCCCACACCTCCTCCTCCTCCTCCTCCTCCAGAATATCTGGTTCCATTTCTGGTAAATCAGCTTCTGCTCTTATGGCCTGGCCTTGTTCGTGCAAAGCTGTTCTGCATGTTCCTGGCATCTTTCTCTGACGGCTTCACGTCCATGAAGACTCTTTCAGGCCAAAAGTATCTCAGAAGGTGAAATCATGGTACCTTTGCTCCAGTTGCCATGGTTTAACCTTCTGAGATTCTCTCTGATGGCTTGTTGGTCCTGCCATTCCTGCCCGTCACGTCCTCTGACCACAGCCTTCCTTTCCTGCCACGAAGGGGTGCTTGGCCGCCTCCTTATAGGCGAAACACTCGCTTGTACGGCTCTCATGGCTGCTTCCTCCAGTTTCTTACATTGCTCAGCCGAATACTTTGCTTTGTCTTTTCTTGCCTCTCTCCGGAACCTTCCATTTAGTCTTCGCCTTTCTCCCCTGTCCCCAATGGCTTTTGCTTAATAGGTTCTTGGGCTACTTTGGTGAGGGTTGTTTTTATTCCCTCCCGCAGCTCATCTGGTTGTCTTTCTGTGAAGCTGAGCAGTTGAAATCTATTCCTGAAGTTAACTGCATATGTCTGGGGAATCTTTTCGATGTCAAATTTCTGAATCCTGGGTGGCTGTTTGATACTGCGCCACTGGCACCTTATCTTGGCAGCTAACAGTTCATGATCTCACCCATAATCTGCTCCAGGGAACATTTTCACAGCAAGGATGGGACTTTTCTGCCTCTTTGGGCACAAGATGTAGTCAATTTGGTTTCAATGTTCTGCGTTAGGTGAAGTCCAAGCGTATAGTGGCTGCTTGGGTTGTTCCAACCACGTGTTCCTTCTGCTTAGCTGTCGTCCATGGTATAGCTGAATCAGATCTCCTCAAATCTTGTAGGCTTCGAGTTGATTTTTCCTTGATGACCAATCATTAGAAGAATAAGCCATTGTATTTTCTCTGCTTTTACATCACCTACTTGATCATGGACGCTGATGTCTTTGGCAATATCTAATTCACAAATTACTGGCAAAAAATTTCCAACTTTCAGTAGTACATGGATGTGTACATCTTTCAGCTAAATAGTTTTTGCTGATATTCCAAGCATGAACAGAAAACAGCAGCAATTCATCACAAAGCTAGATCAACACTGATTCAATGACCAGGATTACGGAAATCATTGCCATAGACAGGCCAATTAGTTGAAAAATGAGTAAGGATAATCGAGTACAGAATATACCTTCAGTCTCTGGAACTGAGTTTTGTCTCACTAAGCGAATGTTGGCACTTTACAATGCAAAAAAATGGTAGAAAGAAATTATATGTTAGTCCATAAGTGTGGTGATTCTTCCAAAAACCAGAATAAAACGGGTTCAGATTTGTTACAGCAGGAATTAGGAAAAGAAAAATCAAATTGTTCCGCCAAAGTATTTTGCTGGGAAGGTAGTAGCTCAGAAAGCTACCAGACTGAAAAGAAATATAAACAAATACATACTTTATCTGCTTTCTGTTTCAATGGGCACCATTTATGAACAACTGAGCCAATGGGATAACGAAGCTGGTGGGCACCTAAGAGGCCTTACCTGGGGTCTCGTTAAGTGGCTTGCTTTATGCTCCTAAATTGGTGCAATCTGGTGTAGCTGTAATACTTGCCATGAGGCATTAGGTCCCTCACAGTGTGAATTTATATAAAATTATGATAAATATAAGACCCACTTCGGTATACAGGTAGTCCTCGCTTAGTAACTGCCCTGTTTAGTGACAATTCAAAGTTCCTACAGTGCTGACAAAGTAACCCTATGACCAGCCTTGCACTTATAAGCATTCCAGTGTCCCTGCATGCACATGATCAAGATACAAGCACTTTGTAACTAGTGGCCATTGATGATCTTTGCAGGACCCTGTGGTCATGACCACCATTTGCACACTTCACAGCCAACTTCCTATTGACAGGCAGAGTCAATAGAGAAGCTGGGAATAAAATCACCTGATGTCTCACTTAATAATCAGGCAATAAAGTTTAGCAATAACGTTCCAGGTGTCAATTGTGATTCTGCGAGGCTACCTGTATAGTGTTTAAGGCATCGGGCAAGAAACTAGGAGACTGTGAGTTCTAGCATTGCAGAAATGCTACAAATACTGCAATCTCAAATGCTACGTAAGTTGGCAAATCATTGCTAGAGGTTTTCAAGAAAAGATCAGACCACCATTTGTCTAGAATGGGATACAGTCTCCCGCTTTGGGCTGGGGTTGGACTGGAAGACCTTAAAGGTCCCTTTTAGCAGTGGTGGTGTTCGACCGGTTCTGCCCAGTTCTGGAGAGCCGGTAGCGGCGATGAGCAGTGGAGACCGAACCGGTTCTCTTCGCTGCTCTGTGTTTGGACCACTTGCCCGCCCGGGCTCCCATACTCACTTTTATGGCCAGATTTCAAAGCGCAGCAGCTGCTGCAGCGACCAGCATTGTGTAGGCTTGCAGGAGGCAAGTTAGAATGCCTCTGCGCCTACGCAAAGTGCGTGTTTGGCGTGCGCATGCGCGCAAAGTGCGGCCACCAAGCCACGCCCACCGAACCGGTGGCAACTTTATTTGAATACCACCACTGCCTTTTAGCCTTACGATTTGATGACTCTTTCTCAATCCTAGGGAGCCGGCACTGCTCTGAATTCTCGCCAAGAAAACTAGAGGCTCCAGGCAGGCACCAGGAGTTTATTCCGAGACTTGGGACGCATTTGGGTCAACAGAAAAGGAAGAAGGAATGACATTGCCATAGGCATATATTACCCACTACCCAACCAAGTGGAGGAAATAGATGATCTGTTTAGTTAATTAGTTAGTTAAGGTGTGCAGGGAACATGTTAGGCACAGGAGTCATCGGGAACTTTAACTAGCCTGGCATCGACTGGGAGACAAACTCTGCCCCTAGTTGGAGATCAAACAGGTTCCTGATGAACCTAGCGGACAACTTTGTCTCCCCAAAAGGTAGAGGACGGGAACTAGACGGTCAGCTATATTGGACATAATTCACACTGACAGATGAAATGATAGAAGGGGTTGAAGTTGAGGGAACTTAGGGGAAGAGTGACTATGTTATATTGGAGGTCAACAAAACGCAAGCTCAAGGAGTGGAACAAAATCAAATGAGAGTCTGGACTTTAAAAGACCAGATTTCAACAAACTTAGAGCTTAGGAAGGATTCCATGTAAAAAACAAGACAAAGTCTAGAAACAATCAGTCCACTAATGGGAGAAGATGGCAAGAAGGTGATGTGTAACAGGCAGCAAGCAGAAGTATTTAATTCTGGCTTTATGCAAAAGAAAAATATAATACAATTTATCAAAAACAGCACCGTATAGGAGACAGATTAGGCATACAAATCGAAATAGCGAAGAATAGGGTACAAAAACACTTGTCCACCCTAGATGGGTTTTAATTGCCAGGACCAGAGGGAAGGCATCCCAGAATTCTGAAGGAGCTGGCAGACATACTCTTGGAACCATTGAACCGTGTCTTTCAAAGAGCCAGGAGCATCGGGGAACTACCAGAGGACTGGAAAAGGGCTGCTGTAATTCCCACCTTCAGACAAGGGGGGGGAAACGGTTCCAGGAAACTGTAGACCTATCAGCCTGACATCTATACCTGGAATGATTCTGGAAAAGACAATCAAGCAATGAATCTGTGAACACCTAGAGGCAAACAAAGTTGTAACCAGAAGTTAACATGGGTTTGTCAAAAACAGATCATGCCAGACAAATCTTATCGCATTCTTTGACAAAGTGACAAAATTAATGGATCAGTGAAATGCTGTGGATATAATTTATTTAGACTTCAGTAAGGCATTTGACAAGTAGACCACAACCTACCTCTTGGTAAGATTAAAAAAATTGGGATAGACAGCATTACCACCAGATGGATTTGCAACTGGCTGACCAACTACACTCAACGTGTTGTCCTCAATGGAACTACATCTAAATGGAGTGAAGCATGCAGTGGGCTATCTCAAGATTCTGCTTTGGCCCGATACTCTTCAATATCTTCCTGAATGATTTAGCTGAGGGAACAGAAAGGGCACTCATCAAATTTACCAACAACAGCAAATGAAGGAGGGGGAATACTTCAGAAGATGCAGAAGGATTTTGACAAGACTTGAATACTGGGGCCTATCCAACAAAATACACTGCTCAAAAAAATAAAGGGAACACTTAAACAACACAATGTAACCCCAAGTCAATCACACTTCTGTGAAATCAAACTGTCCGCTTAGGTAGCAACACTGATTGACAATCAATTTCACATACTGTTGTGCAAACGGAATAGACAACAGGTGGAAAGCAGAGGCAGTTAGCAAGACATCCCCAATAAAGGAGTGGTTCTGCAGGCGGTGACCACAGACCACTTCTCAGTTCCTATGCTTTCTGGCTGATGGTTTGGTCACTTTTGAATGCTGGCAGTGCTTTCACTCTAGTGGTAGCATGAGACGGAGTCTACAACCCACACAAGTGGCTCAGGTAGTGCAGCTCATCCAAGATGGCACATCAATGCGAGCTGTGGCAAGAAGGTTTCCTGTGCCTGTCAGCGTAGTGTCCAGAGCATGGAGGCGCTACCAGGAGACAGGCCAGTACATCAGGAGATGTGGAAGAGGCCGTAGGAGGGCAACAACCCAGCCTCAGGACCGCTACCTCCGCCTTTGTGCAAGGAGGGACAGGAGGAGCACTGCCAGAGCCCTGCAAAATGACCTCCAGTGGGCCACAAATGTGCATGTGGCTGCTCAAACGGTCAGAAACAGACTCCATGAGGGTGCTATGAGGGCCCGACGTCCACAGGTGGGGGTTGTGCTTATAGCCCAACACCATGCAGGACGTTTGGCATTTGACAGAGAACACCAAGATTGGCAAATTTGCCACTGGCGCCCTGTGCTCTTCACAGATGAAAGCAGGTTCCCACTGAGCACATGTGACAGACGTGACAGGGTCTGGAGACACCATGGAGAACGTTCTGCTGCCTGCAACATCCTCCAGCATGACCGGTTTGGCAGTGGGTCAGTAATGGTGTGGGGTGGCATTTCTTTAGGGGGCCGCATAGCCCTCCATGTGCTCGCCAGAGGTAGCCTGACTGCCATTAGTACCGAGATGAGATCCTTGTGAGACCATATGCTGGTGCGGTTGGCCCTGGGTTCCTCCTAATGTAAGACAATGCTAGACCTCATGTGGCTGGAGTGTGTCAGCAGTTCCTGCAAGACGAAGGCATTGATGCTATGGACTGGCCCGCCTGTTCCCCAGACCTGAATCCAATTGAGCACAACTGGGACATCATGTCTCGCTCCATCCACCAGACTGTCCAGGAGTTGGGGGATGCTTTAGTCCAGGTGTGGGAGGAGATCCCTCAGGAGACCATCCGCCACCTAATCAGGAGCATGTCCAGGCGTTGTAGGGAGGTCATACAGGCACGTGGAGGCCGCACACGCTACTGAGCCTCATTTTGACGTGTTTTAAGGACATTACATCAAAGTTGGATCAGCCTGTAGTGTTTTTTTACACTTTAATTTTGAGTGTCACTCCAAATCCAGACCTCCATGTGTTGCTAAATTTGATTTCCATTGATAATTTTTGTGTGATTTTGTTGTCAGCACATTCAACTATGTAATGAACAAAGTATTTAATAAGAATATTTCATTCATTCAGATCTAGGATTTCTTATTTTTGTGTTCCCTTTATTTTTTTGAGCAGTGTAATACGAGAAAAGTCAGATTTTACAGTTAAGCAAGAAAAAACAAACACAGAGATACAGAATAGGCGATACCTGGCTCAACAGTAGTAACTGTGAAAGGATCTACCACTTTAGAATGAGCCAGCAGTGTGCTGCAGCCGCCAAAATAGCCAGTGCAGTCCTAAGCTGTTTCAACAAAGGGATAGCTTCAAGATCACGTGAAGTGATACCACGCTTTGTTTATTCATTTATTACACTTTTATGCCACCCACCTCCCCTATAAGGTGACTCTTATATCTACAGACCCCTCACATCCTGGACATCAACTGTTTCAATACCTCCCCTCGGGATGGCGTTACAGGGCATTAAGATGTCAACACAACTAAACACAGGGACAGTTTTTCCCCTCATGCCACCAATCTACTAAACACCTAATTCTCACAGTGCTGTCTAATGTCTATGTATATTTCCCCATGTCGTATGGCTGCAGCATTATCATTTACCCTGCTTATCTTCGCTACTTCCCTCTTTTATTAGTATTATGAAAATAATGATGATTCTGTTGCTTTGCATGTACATTGAAAGCTTCTGCACCAGAGACACATTCCTTGTGTGTCTAATCACACTTGGCCAGATGATGTATCCTATTCTATTCTATGATTTGGTAAGATCACACTTGGAATATTTGCATCCAGTTTTGATCACCACACTACAAAAAAAGATGTTGAGACTCTAGAAAGAGTGCAGAGAAGAGCAACCAAGATGATGAGGGCACTGTAGGCTAAAAGACATGATGAACAGTTGCAGGAACCGGGCCTGGCTAGTCTAGGGAAGAGAAGGACCAGGGGAGACAGGAGAGCATCTTCCAATATTTAAGGGCCTGCCACAGAGAGGAGGGAGGGGTCAAGCTATTCTCCAAAGCACCTAAAGGCAGAACAAGAAGTAACAAGAAGGGATCCAACCTAGAACTAAGGAGAAATTTTCTCACAGTGGGAACACTTAATCAATGGAACAGCTTGCCTTCAGAAACCGTGGATGCTCCATCACTGGAGAGACCATCCAGAAGTCATCGTAAAGTATGACAAATACTGTTTCAGCCCCGTGCTGGGTCTGAAACTGTTTCATTCAGGATCCTCTCAAGGCAGCAATGTGTCAAGCAATTTTCTCTGACTGATGACCTGCAAAGTCTTCCTTCCTAAACTGGAGTAGATACTACTTACTTCAATGTAATGAAAATAAGAGAAAATAACTGAGAAAATAGACTTACTCAGAAAATAAACGTTACGTCTGCTAGTTCAGCTTTCTAACCCGGCAGCCTAAACTCAGCTGCTTTGTAGATGAGAAGCGAAACGTTTTCAAGGGGAAAAAGCCAGAAAGTCCAGTTGCCTCCTGAAAAAGCACCTTTGGGACAAGCGTGACCTGGGCGTGACCGAGAATCTCCAGGGACATTTTTAAGGAAGCTGAGGCCTTCAAGTAAACCCTCTTCCCTATAGACAATAGCAAAACTGTGGATGAGCCAAGGGAGCTTCAGGCACTGGCACAAATGTCCAGAATGGGGAATGTTCAGCCGTGGTCCCAGACGGAGAGACCCTCCTCTTCCTTTGCAGCCCCAGGACAGGCGGACAACAGGAGAGCCAGGCTGCTTGGGGAGGCCGTTGGTACGAGTACAGGCGGCCCTTGACTTACGACCGCAATGGAGCCCAAAAGTTCGTCTGCTAAGGGAGACGTTTGTTAAGTGAGTTCTGTCCCATTTCAGACCCCTCTTGCCATTAAGCAAAGCTGGCTCCCCCCCATCCACTTGACTGTCTGCTAGATTCAAGGCTTGGCCCTCCTGGGGGGGGGGGGGGGTCCCAAGGACGGGGGGGGGGGGGGGGGGGGGGGCTGCCAGGCGCCTCGCCAGCCTTGGCTGGACAAGGCCAGGGGTGGGCCCATGCCCTCTGGGTACCCCCAGCACACCCGAATCGCTCCCCGTGCAGCTTCTACTCCGGAAGGGCCGCCGGGGAGGTGGAGCCCACCGCCTTCTTCGGCTTCCCGCTCCCGTCCTTCGCCTGGCCAGCCGGGGCCACGTGGGAGGAGCAGGAGGCAGGGAAGCCGCCAGTCTGTCAAGGTAGCCCGGGCCCCGGCCAGGCCCACCTGCCCTCGTCCGAAGCCGGCGGGCAGACGGGGGCAGAGGACGGGGCTCCCGGCGAGACCGGCCCCGAGGTGGGATCTCCCACCAGCCGCGCCAGGGACGGGAGGAAGCGCGGCGAGAAGCTCGAGGGCCGAGAGGCGGGGACCCTTTCCGGAGGAGGAGGAGGCGGCGGGCCCGGCGGGACCCTCGCCCGGCAGCGCTCCCTCCGCTTCTCCCCTGCGGATCCGGGCCCTGGCCGCCCCGCGCCTCCCGAGATCGGCCCCGGCGCCCGCCACAGACGCCCCGGGCCTGCTCCGCGCGCGCCCAACGGGGCCAGGGCCTGCATCCCGCGGGGGACCGGCGCCCGCCCGGGCTCGGAAGGGACGGCGCGCCGCCGCGGCCCTCCAGCAGGCGCCGCGCCGGCCTTCCATCCGCCCGCCGGGGCCCCGGGCGGCGAGCGTCGGCGGGGGAGGAGGAGCGCGGCGCGGGCCCCTCCGCCTCACCTGCACATGATCCGCCATTTTGCTCCATTCATGTTCTGCTGCTCCGCCGCCACCGCCACCGCCGCCGCCGCCTCCGCCGCCTCCCCCTCCCGCAGGCGACCCAAGCAAGGTTCCTGCGCGTGCGCGCGTCCGGCGGCCTCCCCACGCATTCAGCGTAAGGGATGCCCGAGCGCCAGCGGCCGCGCTGCGGCGCGTGCGTTTAGAGAATAGCGCGGCTCAGTGCAGCGGCGTAAGAAGGCCGGTCGCGCGGCAGCGACGTCGGCTGACGCGCGGGGGAGAGGAAGGGGAGGAGCCGCGCTGTGTTTACCTGCTTCTTAAAGGGCCCGCGCGCCGGTTGGGGGCCCAGAACGCGCCTGCGCGGCCCGGAGAGAAGCGGGCGGAGCGGGGTGGCTCGAAGCCGCGGCGGCGGGAAACGGGCCGAAGGCAGCAGAAGCGCAGCGTCTTCGTCTCTCCCGGCCATCCTAAGGGGAGCGCCGGGGCCCTCTACGGGTCTCTGCCTGGAGGGAAGGAGCCAGCGCCGCTCCCCTCCAGTCCTTCTGGGCGGAGAGCCGGAGGAAGGGAGCCCCGCGAGCGGCAGGCGGCGGTTCCCGAAAGGGGCGCATCCGCTGGAACGGAGGAGCGTCGCCCGGAGCCCACCGCAGGCTTCCCTCCCCGGGCGGCCGAGGCCGGAGCTTCCCGTCTCCCCGTCCCCGGTGTCCGAGCCTCCAAAGGCTGGAAGCGTCCCGACAGTCGCTCCCGCCTGAAGCGCCGAGGGCGGTTCAAGAGCGAGACTGGCGACCGGTGCGGTGCCCGGAGTTACGGCCAGGGCTCGGCCCTCGGGCGGCCGTAATGATACCCGGGCTTTCCTGGGATGGTCCAGCCGACGCCGTCCGGGTCTCCTGGTTGTCCCAAAGGAGCCTTTTTCCTTCTTCTTCCAGGAGGCAAAATGGGACTTTCTGTGTTTTCCTTTGAAGACGTTTCGCTTCTCCTCCCAGGAGCTTCTTCAGCTCTGACCGGATGGAGGGGAAGGGAAGGATCATGGACGGATCCCCAGAAACACTGCAGGCCACAGGGACCGTTAGCACCGCCTCAGGGGACCCTGAGGACACACCGAGATAAACCTCCAAGCGCTCCAAGGACCCTCTAAAACAGGGGTCTCCACCCGTGGCCACTTTGGACTTCAACTCCCAGAATTCCTCAGCCAGCTTTGAAGTCCAGAGACTTGAGCTTTGCTGGCTGAGGAATTCTGGGAGTTGAAGTCCACAGGTCTTAAAGTGGCCAAGGGTGGAGATTCCTGCTCTCAAAGGATGCAAATGACCAGCTGTCTGCAAGGGATATAAATTCATCCATTCCCCACCACCCAGTCAGAGCTGAAGAAGCTTCTTGGAGGAGAAGTGAAAGTGAAATGTCTTCGAAAGAAAAAAAATCCAGAAAGTCCAGTTGCCTCTTGGAAAAAAGCACCTTTGGGTTCCCCCAGGTATGTGCTGGAATCGGCAAGAATGAATGGGGTGCCTGCATGTGCATGTTGCTGTAAGGGAAGACTTTTGTTTTTATTTCTTTTCCAGTAGGGAAGAAGTTTGACTTCTCTTTAAAAGATGAAAAGTGATGTGCAAAATAAGGTTAGGAGCCTTCGGGGCATTCTTACCTGGTTTTCGTGTGTTTTCCATTATGAACAAGGTAACCAAATACAGGAAATTACAACGCATACAGTCGTATTATGTAGACATATCTTACTAAATCCTTGCCCGGCTGCTATATTTAGACAGGATAGCAATTTTAGCTTACTATAAAGTCTTAGTGGCTGTTGTCGATCTAGGAAATTTATTTTATTTTTTACTGTATTTTAACTTTTTTCAAATAGCTGAATCCAGAAAAAAATTAATCAGCTTCCTAATGTTTGAATAAGGATTCCTTCCTTCCTTCCCTTTTCTCTGTATAAGAGAAAGTCTGGGTCATGCAGAAAAGGCAGAGAGCCAACCTGAGGATAACATGCTGGTGAAACAGTGTGTGTTCTCTATTTTCAACTTTGCCCCTCTTTTTCAGTTTGTGATCTGGAAGCTACTGAAACATTTGCTAAAGCTGCAGCTGTAATGGAGAATGAAGCACTAACGTGTGGCTTTTGGAAAGGCTACAAGAGCCTCATTTTGTCAATAATGTTGCTGCAAAATTCAGGCAAGGAATTCTGAAAAACTGTTTTAAAAATGTGCTGCTCTTGTAAATAATTTTTGAAAGATTTTACCATGACAAAGATTTGCATGAAATAAATCAGGATATTTTGACATTTATGGAATCATTTGATTTAGAGGGTAGATACCAACAAAACCTAACCAGTGAGAGCATAAAACACCTGAAGCCATGCAAGACCAGGAAATGTGGAGAGAGCGGACTCATAGAATTGGACATGACTGAATGGACAGCATTAGAGAGGGCTGTAAAGCACGGTGAAGCGATATATAAGTCATTGCTATTGCTATTGACATCATTGTAATGGTTAGAAAGCATGGATCCAAATATGCAGCATTTGGAGTAAGTTGAAATATAGATGACATCTTAAAATGTTTTGAAATATATGAAGAAAAAATATGCAAGCCACACTTACTGAGTTATTTAGGAAAGTTACTCTTTCCTTAACTCTGCTTCCTTCCCCATCCACAGGAATAGAAGACTCAGATAATTCTTAGCCATCAACCAGCTATATATTTTTTATTTTTTCAACCCTGTAATTCCTTGCTGTGGTCAGGGCAACTGAATGGAGCTGAGCGCTTACTAGCCAAATGCCCTTCCTGACACCAGTGTGGAGCTTGCAGCAGACATTTTCTCTTTGCGCCTTGATAAACATCTGTCGCGGTCAAGGATTGAGCTCTCAACCTTCAGAGTGGGAGGTGAGCGTCTTCACCTCTAGGCTGCCCCTATTATTTGTTATTTCTTACATTTACATGTTGCCCATTTCACTATCAAACAACTCTAGCCAGCATATCCAATATTACTCAAGACACAGAAAAAGAGCAGTTTACTGTATTGATCCTTATAGGTACTTGTAAGATCTGATTTTGCACTTCTATCTTTGTATTGTAACGCAGTATGCCTATAATAATACTTAAGTATTGCTATGTTATTGAAGCATTGTTATTAAAGACATTTTATAATGTTAAAAAGGTACAGTTCTTGGAAGAGTAACATTGATTACTGAATTAAAGACAGCTTAAGAGAGGAAATCATTAGCCTCCTCTGTCCTACTGCTGCCCCACAGAGAAGTCTTCCAGCCACTAATGGATTCTGCTCCTTGCCCAGGACTGCAGCCCTGCCTGGATTGCAACCACAGAATTTAATACAATTGTGCTGTTTAATTTTCGAGACCAGTCCTCCTCCTCTTAGAGACCTGTTCATTTTTCTGTTGTTCATTACATCTATGGAAATCATAAGCTGTTCCTTGTACTTCTGAACCTGCCAACTGACCTGCAGGTCTGACTGAGCTCCGTGAATTATATTCCCTAGTACTGTGTGTCACAGCCGTCTTGCTATAGTTCGGCACTGTCCTCACTAGATTGTCTGCATGACGCACAAGTTCTGTTCAATTCAAGGGTGGGTCCGTGCATGTGTGTGTCCTGTTTGGGCATCACATTGACTCCAGAAAAAACATTTTTTTCGTACACTAAAGGAAGAGAAAAAGATTCCTTAGGAACATTCTGGATGTGAGTTTTATTAATCTCTTGCAAAAAAACATGCACACCATGTATATCAACAGAACAGTTTCATTGAGGTGCACACTCATCACTCGAGTTCCCAGAATGCAGTGCCATAAACCAAGACAAGTTGGGAACCTTTGCATTAGAGTACAGTAATATAAACACCCGCTGATTATTCTCAACCCTATTCCCCAATATTGTATCTCTTGTTTCACTTAATGACCAGCCGGGTTCACTTAACAATGGAAAGTGCAAGGCACATAATGACCGTAGTGATTTGATTGACTGCGGCAAAAGTCGTAAGATCGGGTGCCCTCAGGATGCTTAATGACCTCAGCAATGGAAATTCTACTCCCAATTGTTGCAAATCCAGGACTCCTTACAACCCAGAGCTCCTTTGTATAGGTGCCCAGTTTGGGATGATAAATGGCAATTTAGCTCCTTTATTGCCCTCCTGCTAATGTGACCTGTGGCGCTTCAGCTTGATCAGGCAGCTGCTAATCCTGAGTCTGGGACCTTTCCATTGTTCAGAGCACACCAGAGCAGGAAGCAGCTCTTCTTACTTCCTGCTCTTGGATTGCGAAAGACCTTCCCCAAACCAGAAGCTGGTAGCAATTGGGAGCAATTTAGGAGGCGTTGGGCAGGCGAAGCCCACATATAACATATTGGGCAGTTTGGGATTGTCAAGTCAGCAGAGGAAACAGTGGATTGCAAGAGCTGCCGTAGTCCTCTACTCTGTTGGGGCCATGGGCGTCCTGAAGAACTGGGTGAGCCAGTCAGCTGCATGCGGAGCCCCCCCACCCGCCCGTCATGACCCTCCTAGTCCCCCTACCCCCCAGTCCAGCAGCTTCTCATTTGGATTTTTGGGAGGGGGAGAGGAGGGAAGAGGTAGGAAGCCACAATCTCAAAGGTATTTTTTTTCAAGAGGCAACTGGCCTTTCTGGTTTTTCTTTGAAGACGTTTCGCTGCTCATCCAAAAAGCTTCTTCCGCTCTGACTGGATGGTGGGGAAGAACCGAAGAAGCTTCTTGGGTGAGAAGCGAAACATCTTCAAAGAAAACCCAGAAAGTCCAGTTGCCTCTTGGAAAAAAAAAGCACCTTTGGGGCAACAGTGACCTGGAGCAGGGGTCTCCAACCTTAGCAACTTTAAGACTAGCCAGCTTTGCTGGCTGAGGAACTCTAGGAGTTGAAGTCCGCTAGTCTTAAAGTTGCCAAGGTTGGAGACCCCTGACCTGGAGGACTGAGCAGCTCCATGGACAGGAAGCCAAGGCAGCCTCTGCCACCAGATGGCGCCCTTTGCTCGCTATTGGCCAGCAGAAACTGCCGAGCTTGCAGGATGGAGCTGTTGGCGGAACTGGGATTCCGGGATGGGTGGCCTTAATAGGTGTTTCCCACCCCTCCAATCTCCACATGGGCTGATCCTGCCAGGGGTCGGGATCACGAGAAATGCAAGGTGAGGATCCGGTTGAGACCCAGTCCTCCCCTCAGGTGCAAAGCAGCTCTGACGCTAGGCCCCCACATGGCAGTGCCCCATTGGTCCGTCTCTCTGGCTCCTTGGACACAGTGCCTGCTCCTGGGTCAACGGCTGCTTTCCCTTCGCTCTGATAGCCTCCCCGATGCCATGCGGTTCCTTCTGCTCCTCCTTGAAGGCTGCAGGAACCCTCCGCCATCCCGAATCGCTGCCAGGGCTTCTCCGAGACAAACTTCAAACATTGGGATAAATGTTGAAAAGCATCTTTCAACAAGGCTTGTTTTTAGAGAATCTGTGCCTGTTTGTGCCTAGCCTTTTGCAATTCAGAACTGGAGAGTTGCAAACCCTGTAGGTTTTCCAGTCCAAGCCCCCTATAAGCTGGAGACCCGCCTAGACCATTCAATCCTTCCTTTAAAACCTCCAATGACGGAGCACCCACTGCTTCTGGAAGGAAGCCGTTCCCCTGGTTAATTTTTCTCACCATCAGGAAATTTCCCCTTAGTTTTTGGTTGGATCTTTCGCTAATAATCTCCCACGTTACTCCTTGTCTTGCCTTCTAGTGAACGGCTGAGGGAACTAAGTATGTTTAGCCGAATGAAGAGAAAGTTCAGGAGAGACATGACAGCAGTCTTCCAATTCCTGAAGGCAGGAAAGGCAGAGAGGGACCCCGGCTTTTGAATCAAAGGAAAGTGACACAATAGCGTTGCTCGTTTCCTCTACTGGCGACTCCTCCATCTGGTTTGCCTCCTCCATCTGAGCTACTTCTGCCAAAACTGTGATTTCTTTGTCCTTGGTCAACCTAGCGGTCCTTCCAATTCTGCTTCTATGGATACTTTATTTTGCATTCTATATTGATGTTAATCTGCTAGCCTCTGTTCTGTTACTTTTGATCCTGGACCTCCAACAGGAAAAAAAAAGTAAGGCTCTCAATAACAGAGCACAGGTTTCCTTCCAGCACAATCCAGCAGGGATAGTTGCTGTTTTTCCTGTGGCCCTGGGATATTTTCCACCCTGGACACACATCATCCGTGGAGGGGGTGGGCCAAGGTCTCCGTTTGGCCTTGGGCTCCAACCATCGGATACTGGATGAGCCCAGCTTTGCTTTTGTCTGAGGGTGAGCTGCGTTCAGTAGCAGGGCCTGGAGAGGAGGGGGGGCGGGGGTCTTTTAATAGGCACACAATCATTGTTCAGCTCAAAGGAAGCTAAGTGTGCGGGGGGGGGGGGGTAGCATTGTTAGTGTTGCTGTGGGGTCTCTTCATTGTTGAGTCTCATGAATCATTTGGAACAGGGCACTGGCTGACTGGAAACAAGCGCATTCCAAGCGATGGAAGGCAGGCCATCCCCCCGCCCCCTCCGAAGTTTGCTCCCGAGCCCAGAGTGAGGCCCCCATTAATCTCAGCTGCCTTCATGGGCCCTGAGCCAAGGGATGCTCCCCCTTGGGGCTACCCAGCTGCAGCCCCGCGGCTGCCTGTGCTCCCCAGAGGTTTTAGAGCCGGGTGATTTTAATGCTGCGTGATGATTAAACACGTACAAATGATTCTGCTCATCACGTTGCTTTAATGAACACCGAAGGCATTTCAGCCCTTTTTCTGCTGGCCCTGTGACTTTGTCCCCTCTTGCACTCAGCTCTCGCAGCACCCTTTCCTCCTCCTCCTCTTTCAAGAAGCAGGGATAGTTTTAAACCATCATTAACTCAGTGGTTTTCCATTCCGGTGTGTTAACCTGCTACAGAGCGTTAACAATTACTTTGACTCCTTTGAGGATGATGGGCGATGGGCTCCAGCTTCCCATCTTATCACTTGCCAGCCTCCCCCATGGCTCTGTATCAGCTGTCCCAGGCGCACAGCTTTGTTCTCAAAAGGAGCTTCTTTGCAGGCTTAAAAGGAGAGGAAGAGTGTAGGAGAGGCAGGCATCGGTCTTGTAGGTAAAAAGAGGGTTATCTCCTTCTCCCTTTCCTCCCATCTCGTAGCGGTAGAGGTAGAGCAGCTACCACGAGTCCATGAGTTCAGGCAAGAGTGAAGAAACCTCCCCCAACCCATCAAGGGTCAACTTAGTGACCAATCAGGATTACAGATGTGGTCACGTGACATGGACTACATTTCCCAGGATACCTTAACTACATTTACCATAATGCATTCCCTTAAGGGACAGCTCACAATTGCTACCTAACTATCCAATTCCCCTACACTGGCTGGACAGCACAGCCGTCTAGTGTTTACGCTTATTAGGCCCTCTACGTTGTCAGATGCAAAGCCCCCACCCCCCCCACTTCCCCAAGGCTTCAGCCTGACAATCTCCAGGACCCAGTTGGTTGCATAGCCAGGGCAGGCCACTTTCTTTACTTGTTTAATGACTCTTTTTGGGACTGGCACCTCTGCCGCAAAACAAAGCAGTTGCCAAATGGGAAACCTTGTGCCCATGACCATGGTGTCCAACTGGAAAGAGATTATGACCGATCACTCTCACTGGTCCCTCCCCTGCCCTTTGGGAGGCTCAACTGCCTGCTTACTGGCTTGACCGCAACGCAAGCACCCGTAGTGCAAACGGCTTGCTCTCTTGAAGTCCCTCCTCCAGCCTCTCTGCTCTGTGGAGGGGGGGGTGAGCAGGGGAAGAAAATAAGGAATGCCTGCAGGTAATCTCTTTTTTGCCTGCTCCCCCCCCCCACTGCAGAGTGAAGGGATTGGAGAGGAAGGGATTGCAAGAGAGTAAGTTGTTTGCACTTATACATATTAAAAATAATGTGATTGTGTCGGCAGTTTTGGGCTGGGAACCACAGGCAGGCTACTCAGACAGCTGATAGCACCCTCTTGAAAGGGTCGGGCAAAGTAAAAATTGCCTACAAACTTCATCTATTTATTTCTTAAATTTATATTCTGTGCCCACCTCAGGGTTTCAATCCATCAGAATAGGGCTGGAAGGGACCTTGGAGGTCCTCTAGCCCACCCCCCAGCTCAAGCAGGAGCCCCTATGCCAGACAAGGGGCTGTCCAGTCTCTTCTTAAAGGCCTCCAGTGATGGAGCAGCCACAACTTCTGGAGGGAAACGGTCCCCCAATTAATTGATCTCACGGTCAGGAAATGTCTCCTTATTTTTAGTTGCTTCCCAGGCAAACCTGAGGCCTGGCACACCAGAGCTGCCTGCCTGTGTCCTGGCAGGCACTTGACAGCCTTATTCCTGTTGAGAGGCCTCATTTTGAGAACCTCAGCTCTTTCTGAAAAACAATTTCCAGCTGCTTCTAAATTATTAATGGCCCACTTTGCTTTATTGTCATCCTGAGGTCAGTGACTTTCCATCCCGGCCAGGACAGCGGTGGTCTCGCACTCGAGCAGGTATTGGCAGAGGCCAGACTCCCAGTTGCTATCAGGGTAGTTAAAGTCCCCCATTACTATGTTTGCTACATACATTTGTTAATTGATTAGCAAAACACTCCACTGTTCCTTCTGCTACGTTGGGCGGTCTGCAGTATATGTCTAAGGCGATGTCATTCTTTTCTCCTTTTATAGCGACCCAATACAATTGGCCACAGTGAGTTGGCCCAGCTGGTAGAGGAAGCCAGCACGGTTATAGAATTGTCTTCATTCAGAAATCACCTCCTCTGTTTCAGAGAGATCAAAGCCCTCCAACTAAAGAAGCAGAAGAATTGAAACGAAGAGTCAGAGCATCTAGAACAGCACAAAACTAACCAAACAAAGTAGCCGGCATTGAAGCTTGTCCCAAAGAAACAGCACAAAGATTAAAATATGTCAATCTTGTAATATTAAATATAAGCACCAGCTCACTGCAACCAACCAATGTACACAGCACCGCTGGGATGCAAAACCAACCAAGAAGAAAAAACAGCCAAATGGGGCACCACCAAAATGGAAGATCAGGCTGGAGAACAACGAGATCAGCAGAGAACAGTTGCAACCGAACTAAAACAGATGAAAGAAGAGCAAGCAGAGCTGGGGGTGGAGTTAATTGCTGAATTTCTGAAAGCTTCATCCATTTATTTCTCTTTATACGCACATTTTGAAATCCCATGCAACCATGGAAGTTTTGCTATATAAAAAGCAAAGTATAATTTTGCTACTCCAACTTCACAAAACTATTTTGTGAGATGCAATAAGACTAACCCACCATTACAACCATGCCTCCGTGATATGCTAAAACTGGTTTCTGGGGGGAAAGCCTTTAAATTGCTGAATGTAAACATGTACATAAGTAGGAAATTCCTCACCAAAGAGGAATACAAGCACTCTTCGGAATCTCTAGGATCTCTGATATAGAGCTCAACAATTCCACCTTGAGGTATAGTAAGTTGATCTGGAAAATTGCTTTAGCAGGCTTCCAAGATTTGTTTACTTTAAAACAATAAAGTAGCTCTTCTTTCTGAGTTTGCCAGCCTGACAAGGTTGACGGAAGACAGAAACTCTTAATTCTGATTTTGTGTCTGCCTTATTTCAGAGGGAAAATTGGGCTGTAACTGTCAATGAAAGGAGGAGGGAACGGCATCTTCGGAGAGACTAAATGAACGGCTTCAATTTAATACAAGTCTCCAAGGCCATATGGATTATATCCTAGGATCCAAAAGAATCTTCTAGAAAGTCCACAGTATCATCAAACTGGAAGGGCCCTTACAGACCGTCTAATTTAATCCCATACTCGAGGCAGGAGCCTCTGTAGCATCCAGCCTCCCTTTGAAAGCCTTTAAGAAGTCGGAGTTTTGGAGTGATTAATCATCATCTAACTCTCTTCCTGGAACCTGATTCACCGTATTAAAAATATCCCACAGATGTGGAACAGGTAGATGCTGTGATGAAATAGCATTTAACTTACCTAAACTAAAAAGGTTCTTTTCTTAAAATGGAAATTAGGCCTTCCGATACCTGAGTTTTCCTTGGGAGACAATGCTGGGGTCATTGGGGGCTCACTGACCAGTTGATAGTGAGGGCCTCTAAACATCTGCAGAGACAAGAGGGGGGGGCACCAGAGGACCCCCAGATTCCTGACATCCCTGCGGCAGCCAAACTCAGAACCCTTTTGCAATGGCGGTGAGTCCTGCAGGCAGTGAGTCCTTCACTGTTTGCGTGCCTGGAAAGAAAGTCCTGAGCTTCATTTCCATCATTATGTTTCCATAGCAACAGGGATAACCCAGGCAAACTAACTCCCAGGTTCTTTGACTGGCCAGGGAGATGTGCTGGTTTAGGGCAGGGGTCTCCAACCTGGGCCACTTTAAGACTTGTGGACTTCAACTCCCAGAATTCCTCAGCCAGCTTTGCTGGCTGAGGAATTCTGGGAGTTGAAGTCCAC
>NW_020716843.1:261011-275038 GCF_900518725.1 Notechis scutatus | reverse complement strand
CTGCTCTAACTAAAGACCATGTGCTATTGGTGTGTTTCTTTGCCTTCCTTCGTCATATTCTATTCTCATATTCTATTTCCTACAGTCTCCACTTCTTGAGTTAGGCTTGGGGTATTCTCTTTCTGTGACTGGACCCCTTTGACTCTAGTCTTTGGTTCCTTCGGCGGCCCTTTGCAGGTTTCCTGAATCCTGGAGGTGCCCAGAAGTCACTTCAGCATGTGGGACTAGACTAAATCAACACTGAACAGACTGGGGTTAATTATAGTCAATATTTGGGAACTAAATTTGTGTGAAGGCACATGCAAATAATGAGTTAAGCAGTTCTGATAACTTGCAGCTTATATCTTAATTGTGCTATTTATGTTTTCTGGAATAATAACTAATACATATGGTAATATAACTTCACAACTAATAATTATAACTAATAAAAATTTCTTACTGTTCAAAATTTATTTTTAGGCATTTTTTGAATATTTTGATGTATTTCTTTTCCAAATCATTTGAGGTTTTTTTTAAAAAAAATAACCATCATGTATGATAGTTATGGCATTTCCAAAATTTATTGCTGTATGATTTGGTAATTATTGACAGAGTTATATCCCATCTGTTAGACATTTAACCCCAGAGTTATACTACAACTGTAACTTCTATTGTGATTTCCTTGAAGTTCAGCATGCTGAACATATTATTACACATTTTATACTATTTCTGTGTTATATTTTAATAACAATGTGAGCTCTAATTGTCTGTCTGTCTAGGTTTTGTATAAATGTTGTAAATTCTATCATTGTTCTCTAAGTCCCTCCTTTTTTCTTGAGATCACTTCTTATTCTTCTACCAAATTGAAAATGACATTAACCATGTTAGCTGAGCAGTTCTTGCTGAATATTTAGTCTTTTTTTAAGTCTGGATGCACTGGCATACGTAAACTTTCTTATTATAGTTGTCCTTAGAGTAAAAGGCATTTGATGGCAAAGCTAATGGAGAAATCGCTAGAGTTATTCTTGTTTCTAAAATATTCCACATTTTAATTGAGCTTTGTCTAAAAATGTGTCCTTTCAAATTATTTTTCTTTTGCTTCCTTATACCAAAAATACCTATGAAGTACAGTGACTAAACTGACTCCTTTTATGATTTATATTCTGTTTGGGGATTTCATCTATTCTGTTATCCAAGACAGGCAGAACGATCAATCAATTAGAGGTTAGAAAATGCAAAGTGGATTATTTTTTTTAAATCTTGCAACACTTCAAACCTTGCTCTCACTTTTTCCCCCGTTCCATGTGAATTAGTTGATTCGCTTTTGCTAACTCTGCAGGGTTTTGTCTGAAATTAGAATTGTTGCCTTTGACATAGAAAGTTCATCTTGGGCATAGTATCCATTTTTACCGTTGCAATGAAAGGTAACGGTTTCCCCTCTCCAATCGTGTCTGACTCGAGAGCACAGTTCTCATCTCTCTTTCTTGGCCGAGGGAGCCAGCGTTGCACGGAGACATTTCCCATGGTCATGTAGCCAGGTTGGGTAAACCCCAAAAGCGCACAGAACGCTGTCACCTTCCCACTGGAGTGGTACCTATTTATCTACTCGCATTTGCATGCTTTCGAACTGCGAGGAACGGGAGCTCACCCTGTCACATGGCACTCGGGTCTCGAACTTGGGCTGCCGGCTTTCCAGCTGACAAGCTCAGCGTCTTCAACTGCTGAGTCCAGCCAATAAACCCTTAGAGGTTTTTTTTTCACATTTCAAGATCTTTTTAATTTCCCCCCATAATTCATTGTCATTGTTATGAAATGTATCTGATAGGAAGCAATCTAGTCCGGTGTTTGGGTGGCCTGAACCAGGCAGGATCGCCTTCATGAGGGGGACACAAAGCCCTCCCCGGCCCCCAAACCCCCGTTAGCTAGAGAAGGGCTGTCCATCCCCTGCGCCTTCCCTGACTCTCTTCTTTCCCCAGCAGGGACCGACTCTGCGGCCGCCTCCAGGAGCAACCCCTGCCTGGAGGCGGCCAAAGCCTGCAACCTGAACGACAACTGCAAGAAGCTGCGGTCGGCCTACATCTCCACCTGCAACAAAGAGGTCTCGGCCTCTGAGCACTGCAGCCAGCGCAGGTGCCGCAAAGCCCTGCGCCATTTCTTTGACCAGGTGCCCAGCGCATACAGCTACCGGCTGCTCTTCTGCCCCTGCAAGGACCAGGCCTGCGCAGAGCGCCGCCGGCAGACCATCGTCCCCGACTGCTCGTACCAGGAGACGGAGAAGCCCAACTGCCTGACTCTGCGGAGCCAGTGCCGGGCGGAGCCCTTGTGCCGGTAGGCCTGCTGGGTGGGGGGTGGGGGGAGGAGGAGGCGGGGCACTCTTGCAGGGGGCTTTAGCAGGTTGAGGTGTTTGCTGCGAGGGACCCTCCCCGGACGTGAGAAACTGACCTCTCGGCCCAGCCTGGTGGGGGAGGCTCTGGTGGAGGGTTGCCTCTCAGCTTTGAAAGGGGCCACAACAGGGTCGTTTGGCCGCCTGCTAGGCACAGGGCGGGGCGGTTGGCGCCTGCTCTGATCTTCTGTTTATGGTGATGTATTAATTACTGATGAATTATTCAGGATCTCTACGGCTTCCCTGTTAAAGGATGAAAGAGTGGCTCAGTGCCAACTACGAGCATCCCCCACCAGGCTGGGCCGAGAGCTGCCCAGTCCCCACCCTGGTGCTACCTGGAAAGCCTCTGAAGGCCTGCCTCTTGGGGGAGGGACAATGCCTGCCCCCCCCCAGGCCCCCTTCATTAGGCAGGGCTTGTCTGCCGGATCAGCAGTCTTGCAGTTGCTGCTTCTGGATTTCTGGAAGTGGGGGGTGGGGGGGCGCCCTCTAAATTAATAAAGACACGGACTCGCTCTGCGGAGAGCCAGGGCAGGGCTGGGGGGGGCTGGATGGAGTCCAGTTTGGGTAATTTGCTGGTTGCTGATTCCGTACAGTCCAGGGATGCTACCTAATTAAATCAACGACTGGTTTTAGCAGTAATTATCACAATTATCCCTCCCAAATGAGATATATCAAAGCAATTGTCAGGTTGCCCCAGTGTATCTTTTTTTTTCTTTTAAAGCTGCAATATTTCAACAAAGATAAAAATGGAACAAATCACAGCAGTGCCAATAAAACAGGGATTTTCAAAGTTGCTGAGGCCAGGAACCAGCAGTACGACAAGCAGGGCTCAGCCTCCTTATCCTCTTGAATCACACACTTATAAAGCATAAAATAATATTTATTCGGTCAATCACCACCGAAACTTAAATCAAGTGAAGCAAATAGATAGACTAATATATTAGTAACTAGCAAAATAAATCCCATAATAACATAGTGTTTGCCCATTTTTAATCCTAGAGCATGCGTAGAACAATCCTTCCCCTGCATTAAATTCTCCCAGGCAGCCTGTGACTTATTTTCTCAGACTTTCACAGTTGCCTTTCTGAGCAAGGACAGTTTTTCTTTCCTTGACTGCAAGATCTAATGGCGTCTCCTTCCGTTGTCTGCTTAGATTCTGCCATCCAGGCAATGCGGCATCCCCATCTTAGCCAGATGTGGGACGGTTTTAGTGCGTGTGTGTGTGTGTGTGTGTGTGTGTGTCTTCCTGCAGATGAAGCTTTGCAAACTTAGGCTCCTGAGGCAAACCAGGCGCTTTAAAGTCTTCAAAGGGCAAAGAGAGTTTCATCAAAGGGGAGAATGGGCCCATTTATTTTTGAAAGGCTGCCCTTCGCGAGAGAGTTCCTGGGGTCTGTTTTCATTCCTGTCTTCTCCAGATTAGTCCATGAAAGGGATGCAGTCCGACCTCCCCTTTCCCCTTTGGCCTTGCTGGTCTCCACCCCGTGTCCTTGGACTCTCCCTGCAAAGCCTCGCCCCACCCCCCATTTGGCTCTGCCCCCTCCACAACCCCCAGGGAGCCGCAGAGGGCGAGGCGCCTGGCAGCCCAAGGTTTCCTCTGGGGGGGCCCAGTGGAAAAGCAACACGTGGCTTGGACAGGGTGAAAAGGGCAGTGCTGGCCTTGGGGGGGTCCTCAGGCTGGTCGTTTTGGAGGCTCCTTGCAGCTGGCAGGTCCTTCGACTTGGGTCCCCCCCCCTCGTCCCAGCTGTGGAAGTGGGGAAGCAGAGGCTGCTCCCATTTAACTACCTGCCTGTCCGATAAACGAGATGGAGTGGGGTCCTGCATTGGATTATATAATTTGTAACAGAGCATTCCTCATCCCATCTGGAGTCCTGTTGATTTATTCCATATACCCTTTAGTTTGTGATGGTCTGTGGTTTTAAACAAATAATCATTTATAATTTAATCCATCTTCCTGTTGGAAACTTGGCAAAATACCCTGTTTTGGAACTCAGGCAGGAGGGCAAAGAAATAATTCTAAGTAGCATTTATCTAGAGTTGTCCAAAGTCAGGACTTGACACATTATTATTTATTTTTAATTCGGACTCATACCTTTTTTGGGGGGGGGGCATTGTGCTGCTACCTCACACAAACCAGGCTCCCTTTTAACCCAGAAAAACGCCAATTAGAGGAGGCCTTGGTGGCACCCAGAAACGGATTTCATCCACGGCTTCCTGGGTCACTCCAGGCTGCTGTCTCGGGGCAAATCAATAATGCCTCAGAGAGGGGCTCCTCCACCCCCAACCTGCCCATGGAGTTTAGAAGCTCAGGCATAGATTTCCAGTGCAGGGACCCCGAAAGCTCTCAGGGCTCCCTGGACCCCTTTCCCCACACCCAAGGGCACACACCCCTGAGAGGAGGAGGAGGAGGAGGAGGAGGAGGAAGAGGGCTCAGGTGTACATGCCGGATTCGTGGCCTCGTCCACAAGGAGATCATGGGTGCAGAAACCATTCCCACTCCCAGGTGGGAAGAAGGAAATAAGGTTTTAAAAGTGCAACGAAGCGGAGGGGGGGGGGAATTTCCAAGTCCCCAACTTCTTCCCAACCCAGGGCCAAGAGGCAGGCCTTCTCAGCGCCCCCTTCCCGGTCATTCTAATTGGCTCTCCTGTAAGCAGGTCAAGACTGGCCGATTTCCACAGCAACTGCCAAGCCTTCCTCACCAGCTGCTCCAGGGACAACTATCAGGCCTGCCTGGACTCCTACACTGGCCTGATAGGTAAGTCTGACAGACCAGGAGAAGAGGGTCAAGTAAGGAAGTGGCTATCCAGCCAGTTTGGCCAGTCTTCCCCTTTAAGGGGAGGTTTCCGAGAAGACAGCCGGACTGAGATACAAGGCCGAGAGAGGTTCAGTTTTGCTTGTCAGTGAGTCGAGGGACACTCCGATCTCTTGGAGGCCCCCAGACCATCAATTCTGGGATCCTTGCGCCATTGTGGAGGGCCGGGAGTGGGAGCAACGTTGGCCATAGTTCTCCTTCCTCTGAGGCTGGTTCCGCTGTGCGTTCGGGCTCCTCCCTGGGATGGGGAGAGGTCTGGAACAAAGCAGGGGTCCCTTCTCCCCATCATTGGCCAGCATCTCTCAGAGCCCCCCCCCCCTTTTCTCTGGCTGAGTCATCCAAGGCCTCTGGGTGCATTTGGCTGCCCTGGTCTGTCGAAGGTCCCCGTGGAATCAACCACTATTTCCTGATTCCCCTTTCTTGATGAATATGTCCAGCTTAAATGTCCTGCCTGGGTCCCTTTTATTTTCCCTTCCTTCTCTTCTCTTTGACAAGCCTTTATTGCAATCTTCCACCAACAGAGAAAGACATAAACAGAACTAAGAAATAGTAATACTGAAGTATGAATTAAGAGCTATGAATTAAAGTAAATTATGCAAACATTGGACTCATATGTAATGTATGCTATTATACCATCTGCTCCTAAAATAAGACTTTTGTTCTACACTAAAAATAAAGATGTTAGTAATATAAATGTGTGGATGTAGCCTTTAGCCACTTATTATCTAAAGTGAGAAGGAGCAGGAGAAGAATAGGAATTATAAAATTGCCGTATGGCTTACCTTTCATTAACTTACTCCCATTCTAGCCCAAAGTAAATTTAGCAACCACACGTTCTTTGGGAGTTTTCCGTAGAGACGCCGAGCTTGTGGTTCACCTGAGGGGCAATGAAGAGGGGGTGATATGGCCAAGGGAGGGTGCCAGAGATACCAGTGGGGGGGGGGGGGCTGAGCTGGGTGCCGAGAGCGTCCCTGTGCAGGGGATTCTCCTGGGAGACCCTCCCTCCATAGCCTCCATCAAAAGCTTCCCTGGGGGGGGGCTTGTGCGCCCTGGAGACCCTCCTGTTCTGACCCAACCGGGCTCCCAGAGAGCAAACGCAGACAAAGGCAGCAGCCCCCACCTTTCAAGGTTGAATCACAATTCTGTTCCTTTACAGATAAAGGAACTGCTTTCCAACAATTAGCTCCAACAAGAAAAAGCCTTGCCAAGTTGTTGGTCAAGGCTGCCAAAAACCCAGAGATAAGAACTAATTTACCAGATTCTCCAAACACGAACTAAGATGTCCACCAGATGAGTTTCAAAGCTCCTTTATTGTCTGCCAAGAACGCTTTCCCAAACCTGGCTTTTATCCTCTTGAGGGAGGGGCCTTTACCTTGCAGCCTTACTCCCGAGTCGCCTGTGCTGCTCCAGCGGTTCTCTTCTACGGCTCACCCTGCGCTCACGCGCACTTGGCCCAGGCTCTTCGGGAACCTCCTCCTCGCTGCTGCCAGCCCCCCCAATCTCTGAAGGCAGCACCCCACTCCCCGATAGTCCTGGCCCCTCATCTGAGTCCTTGCTCTCCTCAGCCATCCGCACCTGCTGCCGGCTAACCACAACACACCCTCATTCCTCCTTGGCAACAGGTTTGGACCTGACCCCCAACTATGTGGATGCGAGCTTTAGCAACCCGATGATCTCCCTGTGGTGCTCCTGCCAAGGGAGTGGCAACATGGAGGAGGAGTGTGAGAAATTCCTGAAGGACTTCACGGAAAACGCCTGTCTCCGTAAGCCTCCCGTCGATCCCGGGGCCCATTGGAAGCAGGGCTTCCTCCGGGCCCCTTCCTGGTGGGAGAGGGGGGGGCGGGGGGGGGGGTCCGTCCTTCGGACTGTGCTGGAGAGCCATTCCAGGTCTTCCTGTGGGTCAGCCACGGGAAGAAGATCCCTCCCCCAACGCTCCATCTGGGGCTGGCACCAGTTCCTGGGGCTGTCGGTGCCCTGCTTGTTCCCAGCCGTGGCCCCCGGGGTCCTCTTCTGGGGGGGGAGGGCTGGCAGATCCGTTGGCAGAAGAGCTCTGGATGCCTGTGGAAGACACAGAGCTCCCCCGTGCCCCCCACCGCAGGGCAGAATGGCCTTCTGGGGGCCCTGGGCCAGGGGTGGGCTTGAGCGCTTGGGCCAGGGGTGCTAGTGGCGGAAGAAACACGGCCCGGTCCGGTTTGCCGAGAGGCCCTTTCACAACTCCCTCCTCTCCCCCCCCCCCCAGGAAATGCCATCCAGGCCTTTGGCAACGGCACTGGCCTGACCTTCTCGCCCAAGGCCCTCCCGCCGCTGCTCCTCACCCTGCCTCCCTCGACTGGAAGGGCTGCCTCTCTGCCATGCAGCGTGAATGACAGCCTCCCCTGCACCTCCTCCACCCAGGTACGGCGGCGTTGGGAGCTCTCCCGGAGGTCTGGGCAATGCGGCAGGGGAGCTTCTACCCGGGACCAATGGGGCTTGGAGTGCCAGGCTCCGTGGCCCAGACCTAAACCTCATTCCGGGTGTTCGTGGATGCATTTATGGCGAAGTCCTCGCTCCAAAGCGGCTGAAGAATGGGGAGACTTTGTTCCCTTTGGGTGAGCCGGAAGGAGAACAGCGCATGCCTCCTCCTGCACATGAGGCCAGAAGGGGAGCCGGAGGGGTGGGCAGTGGACACAGCGGGGTCTCCCTCACTGGCTAAACGTTGGCTCAGGAGGGGGATTAAGCTGGGACAAGACTCTTTGGGCTGAAAAACACTATACTTTTTTATGAAGAATTTTGATTACCCTAGAAAAATAATTATCAACAAATGTATTAACTTTGCCATCTCAAATGTTACAAACAGTCATCTCTTCATCCCATATCCCATCCCTTGTCTATAAACAAACCATAAAAACATCAACTTTTCAGTCCTGGTGCAGCCAGTTTCTTTTGTAGATCCAGTGAAACGATAGATAGATAGATCATGATAGATGGATGGATGGATGGATGGATGGATGGATGGATGGATGGATGGATGGGTGGGTGGATGGATGGGTGGGTGGATATAACTGCACCTGCCTTGTGAGCATAGGAGGGCAATCTCGCATGCTGTCCTTACCTGGAGAGGTTCCAAGGAGCTGATCTGCTCGCTGGTTCCTTGGTCTTTGCTGCAATCACCATCTCCGCTTTCGCAGAGCCATTTTTAGTTTCCCATCGAAGTTTAAAAAAACCCACCCAGAACTGGCTGTGCAGCATGGAGTGGGCTGAGATCTGGGGATGGTTGCTGTTATAAGTAGGAAAAAATACAGGTAGTCTTCAAGGTACACATTTTCATTTAAAAACCATTCCAACTTACAATAGCCTCGGAAAAAGTTAGGATCTGTGCTCGCACTTACAACTGTTGCACACCCCCTCACACACACACCCCATGGTCACCTGATTGCAATTCTGGGGCTTGGCAACTGCTTTGCCAGCACCAAGATTCATGACAGAAATTCTGCTCCCATTTCTGGGTGTGAGTTGGATCCACTGCCTGCGTTAGTGCCCTTCGGCACACTAGGATGTCAGAACAAGCTTTGCGATCTTTTCTTTCCACCAACTCCTATAAGTGAGGACTGTTTCCAGAGGGAAGGGACTGTCCCACTTGGACTCCTCCTCCTCCATGTGGGTCTTCTTCTTCTTCTGTCTCCACAGGAAAGTGGGTCCAAGGTGAACCAGTCCACAGAGCAGAGTCTTTGCTTCTCAGAGGTAAGTGGCAGACCTCTTTGGAAACCGATGCCTGGTCCCTGCCACATCTTTCACTGCTGCCCTTTAGGTGAGGACTCCCAAATGCCGTGAAGGAGAGAGGCACAACTGGGAGTGGACCTTGGCTGATGGTCCACTGTCAGAGGAGGCCACATCACCAGCGTGCCAGGTGCCCTCAGCTCTTGGCTATACCCAGGTCGTTGCCTAATGGAACTCTAAAGTATCATGGCTTCAGCAAATCGCCTCCTGAGCGCACAACCTCAGTGCAACTATCTCCTCCCTCTTTGGAAAAGGCCACCGTTGTGTTCTTCTGCTGGTGGCATGGAGGCAGCCTTAAACACTCCCCATCCAGGGTCTTTTGGCTGGTAGACAATAGCTCTGTTTCCTGAGGGTCTTTTAGCAGGTGACCCTGCCAGAAATTAAACCTGGCTCCAGATACAAGAAAGCATCTGCATGGATCTTGAGCCTCTTGAACCTGCAAGGCCAACCCATGGAGGAGTTGTTGTTGTGGGGAAAACAGGAGAAGGAGGGAGCTTTAGTATCAGATGCGGAAGGCCAGGTCCGCACTTGAAGGTCCAATTTCACTGATTTATGCCCAGGTATCTTCTCAATTACCAGCCAGCGCTTGGTTAGAGTCAGGTCATGGGCCTTCAAAGGGGGTTGGACCTAGTTTGCTTGTGGCTCGGTAGGGATTCTAGGCTGAATCCCCCTTTTTACTCCACCCACCCTCGGGTTTTGCCATTCCTTCTATAATTATACCAATAATAAAGGCAATAATAAGTAAACGAACAAACGAATGGTCTTTCCTAAAAGGTAGGATAATGGCAGAGCAAAGGATGCTCTGGGAATTCATGGTCCAGGTTAGTTTTGGCGCAGGGATTCTGCCCGTCCCTCCTAGGCCAGCCTTGCACAAAAGCATGAAAGCCAACCAACCTCTGAAGGGCACAACATCCATAGCTGGAAGAAAGCTTGTCCCGGGGCTGAAGCTATTTTTTTTTTATCTTGCAGAAATCACTGACCACCGCTCTCATGCCAGAGCAGAAGACTTTGGTGGAGCCTAAAGGATCAGGCAGCCAACTTTCCTCCACGGGGACTGTCTCTGCTCTGCTCGTCTTCCTTGCAAAAACGGCCATGTAGGAGGGACATGGAACAAGACTTGCCAGGAGACGGGAGGGAGGGGCCCGTGCAAACCCCCCTCCACCTGTAGGCCACCCAGAACTTTCCCTTGGCCGCTGCCTCCAAGGAGGCACCACAGCCCTTGTAGAGGCCTCTGCGAGACGCTCTCCGTTGTGTCCGTGTGGAGGCCCTTAGTAAAGACCTGCCAGGCCTGGGAATCCAGGCTCGTCTCTTCCCAAGGATCCCAAACCCAGGCTGAACTTCCACCCCTTTACCACCCGTGTTTCAAAGGGATCCAAGGTATCAGCTGGGCAGTTCAGTGGAGCCGGAGGCCTTGTGGAGAGGCTTGGCCTCGCGTTGTCCTGCTTTCGCTCTGCAAGGCCGAGGGGCGGCCATTCCCCACCCCCAGGTCACCACCCAAACCGTTTTTTGCTGCTTGAAAATGCTCCAAAACAGGCCTGGCTTCCCTTCAGCTCAGAGGATACTCAGAAGTGTCCGAACTTCATCCTAGGAAAATGGAAAGGGAGCGAGGTGCTTCTACAGCTAGAGGCAGCCTCCCGTAAGCAGGAGGCTTGGAGGGCTGGGACTGGCTGGCTGGAGCGCGTACAGAGCTGTGCCTCATGGAACAAGGAATGCCGCCCCTGGTCCGATGGAGTTTCTACTTCCCCCGATTCTTCTGCTTCTCCATCTCTTCATCCTCTTTTCTAGGTTTTTAATCTCCGATAAAATGATCCCACCACTCTGTTGGAAAGTTACCCCAGGAGTGTCACTGTCCTGCCACCTCGGGTGGAAGCACCCACGGAGGGCAGCCATGAACCCACCAGACATTGTCGATTGATGTTTTCTCCTCCTTCCTTCCGTGTTGTTTCCCCCCCCCCCCAAAAAGTCATAAGAATAAGAACAAAAGATGAAATATGAATATGATAAAAGTTTAGTTTTCTAAAACTGGAGTGCAGCAGCGAGCCCTGAGCAGCCCTGTGGCCAGCGAAGGATCGGTCCGTGGAAGAGCAAAGGGCCACTTTGTGGATAACTCAATAAACGCTTATTGAGAAACCAGCCAGGTGTCCGGTGATGTTCACTCCCAGCCGTAGGCGGCATCCTCGGTGGGGAACAGCGGAGGCTCTGACGGAGCGGCGTGGGGCCAGCTCAGGGAGGGGTGAGCTGAGAGAGGCTCATAATCCCATGGGGCAGGGGTCTCCAACCTTGGCCGCTTTAAGACTTGTGGACTTCCATAGCTGGCTGGAGAATTCTGGGAGTTGAAGTCCACAAGTCTTAAAGCGGCCAAGGTTGGAAACCCCTGATCAACAGGAAGGAGGACACCTCCAGTTGAACTACTTCCCAACAGTCAGATCAGAGGAATGGTAGTTGATGGTCTCCAAGAAGAGACTGTCGGCTTCCCTTCGCTGCATGTCCCAATCCAGGAATTCTGGGAGTGTTAAAGTCTCCCCAGATTGGAGACCCTTGCCATTTGAAACCCCCCCCCCCCCAGCCTCCGTTCAGGTTCGCCATTTAAAATCTAACCTCCTCCAGGCGAGGAGATCCGACCAAAGAGCAGGCTCTGACCGGCTCTCTTTCGGTTGCAGCGGTTGTGCTGGCACCGAATGGGCGAGGGGAAGGGCTGGCTGGCGGGGGGGGGGAGGCTGGTTTGCTCCATGGGCCCCACTGGTCTGTTTGGTGCGCTTCAGCAGCCACTCCTAGGAGCCCCTCCTCTCGCCAAATGCTAAGGAAACCCCCCTGGTCAAAATAGAAAAGAAATTCCCAGCCATTCAAGCGGCAAAGACCCTCTTTGGGAGAAAGGAAGCTACCATCTTTCTTCCTAGTTCATGTTTTTTTCCATCCTGTGCCATCGGCAACAAAGGGCCGGTCCAAACCGACCGCAGCCCTAAGGATGGAAGTGGGTTGGGGATTGGCTTATGACTCAGGTTGATTTAGCTCCCCCCCCCCCCATATACACACCTCTGAGCTCACCCCAAGGGACTCTGATGCCTTCCATGCAGTGGTGGGATTCAATTTTTTTTACTACTGGTTTTGTGGGCGTGGCTTGGTAGGCGTGGCAGGGGAAGGATGCTGCAAGACCCCCCTTCCCTCCGCACCCCACTAACCTGCTTTCCAGCTCCGTTCTCCCGGGCAGGGCAACCAAAGAAGACCCAGCCAATCAGCCGGGACTCGATGGGAGGCCGAGAAGAGATGGGGTTGGCGGGGCCAGTCAGAGGTGGGATCTGCTGGTTCAAAATGTCCACTACCGCTTCTGCAGAACCGGCCAGAACCAGCTGAATCCCACCTCTGTCTCACTGTGATTAGAAATACCCCAAACCTCCCTGGTTCTGCAGTTCACTGGTTAGGCCCCTTTGAGACCTAATTTTGAGCTAATTATTAGTTTCTGCGGTCTCAGCCTTGGATCCATTTTGTGTTAGCGGTGGACATAGGCAGTTCTCCCCAGAATGTGCAGCATGGCCCACGTTTCAGGGAAGCAGCAGCTGATGCCTTGATGTCTGTCGCACTCACTTCCCTGTGGACTAGGAAAGAACGAGGCGGCCTCCAGTTCCCAAGAATTGAAAAATTAAAACAGACGCATTTCTTTCCAAGCAAGCCCAGAGAGCTGCCCGTGTGGAAAAGGGTAAAGGGAAAATCTCTTAGATCGCTATCAGAATTCAGTTTGTTAATCCAAACCATAAGTCTGAAAGGCATCATAAACAGGAAACCAGATGCCAGAACCGGCTGAGGAGGAGAATTAGGCAGGAGGCACTGAGTGGGAGCCAGGAGTCTGTAAGGAGACGGCACAGTACTCGGGTCCAAGCAGGCCGGACTGCCAATCATCTAAGGGCCATTTAGATGTAATTCCACTGGGGGAACTATACGCTGAAGGCAGTTGGTAGGTCAATTGTAAAATCCATCTGGTAGTGATATTGTCTATCCCATATTGTTCTCTCTTACCAAGAAGTTGGTTGTGGTCTACTTTGTCAAATGCCTTGCTTGCTTGCGCCTTCAGTCTTCCAAACACAGCCCTGGTAGTATTGTGTTTCACCAAAAATAAGACCCTGTCTTATATTTTTTTTGCCACCAAAAATGGCACCAGGTCTTATTTTGGGGGGGTGTCATCCACTGACTAACCTCACTTGAGTCTGTCTCCCCTGGCCTCCTTTTCGCTGCCAGAGGCCTTCAGGATTTCCTTCTTCTGTGGCCGGCAAGGCTTTCCTGAAGGCCTCTGCAGCCGATAAGAGAGCTCTGGACCGATCAGCTCCAGAGGCCTTCAGGAAAGCCTTGCCAGCTTTGCCAGCCTTGCCAGCCTTGCCAGCTGCAGAAGAAACGGGCCGGCAAGGCAGGTGTCGGGGTGTGCGAGGCCTGGCTACACCTGCCCAAAGGTAAGTAGTAGGGCAGCTCCACCACCCCTATCCCCACCCTGGCTTCATTTTTACCCGTGGACTCTGAAGTGGGTGGGATCTTAATTAGGGCTTATTTTGGGGGGGGTAGGGCTTATATTGGGTGCACGTGTAAAAATCAAGCAAGGACTTACTTTCAGGGCAGGTCGCATTTTCGGGGAAATGGGGTAGAGAGAAAGCTGATGGTCCCAATTCCAATTCCTCCTCCTCCAAACTGGGTGCTGAGGTGGCCATGATACTGGGCCTAATAGTAGCCCCTGTAAGAAAGATCTGTGCATTCCCAGTATGAACCAGCAGAGAGCCAGAGTGTCCCCCCCCCCAAATCGCTTTGACGGAGGTTTGTCCTGGTCGGATGGCAGGAAGTCAACCTTCTCCTGAAGGCTCCACGGGTGAAGCTGCACCTGGAACGCAACGTCCACTTCTGGTTGCCGTGTCAAGGAGGGAGGAAGGTGTGCAGAGAAGAGCAACGAGGAGGGTGACGGTTGCGACCATCCTATTAGAAATTACCAGAGGAAGCGGTGATGTTTAGCCTAAAGAAGCAGAGCAGCTCGGGGATGGATGGCAGGCATGATCCTGGCTTTGGCCAGAGCCATCCCAAAGAAGGTGGTGGTGGGGGGTTTATCCTCCCGGGGGGGGGGGGGGG
>NW_020716843.1:232951-256073 GCF_900518725.1 Notechis scutatus | reverse complement strand
GCTGGCTGAGGAACTCTGGGAGTTGAAGTCCACAAGTCTTAAAGTTGCCAAGGTTGGACACCCCTGCTCTGTAGTTTATTGGAAACCCTTCTGAGGCTCTAAGTTAAAGCCAGTTGAAGGGGAGCCTCTGCCTCCAGTGTTGGGGGGCAGAGAAAAAACACTAGAAGCGAGGGGATACTGGACTCCAGGTACTTTAAGGGGAACATCCATCACTTCAGCCAAATGGAGTCGAGGGTTTCTCTTTCCTGGGGACCTAGCTGGGGCAGGTCTGACAGTTAGCTTCCATTTGTTTTCTTTCTACTCTGGTTGTTTAATTTGTGATGAATTATTGGATAGTATTTTGTAACTCTTGTGTTTCTCTTTAAATCTATTTCATGCCTTGGTAATGGCATATAATATCTATTAGAAGTAGCAGTGGCTATAATTACAATTCCTCATTGATTTTAGTGGCGCTTCTCCTGAATAACTTGGACTATATGTGACCGCGTGAAAGAATAATAAGAGGAGTTTTACAGCACAGTCCTAAAAATAAAACGCTAAGATGATAATAAACTACTGTAAACAATTTTAAAATTTGGCAGGCCGGGCCTCTCAGTCCTGAAATGAGCAGCGTGTGAGGCCCAATAAATAAATAAGTAAACGGGACTGTCAGCCAATTTGCTGAACAGGTTGCCTGTAACGATTCCGTGCATAGTAGTTCAGCCCATTTAAGGCGGCCTCCGGTCAAGATTTTGTAGCTATGCCAGAGCTGCCTTAAGGGACCCCCTCAAATACCCTCCTTAGCACAACTCCAGAACAGTTGGCGGGTCGCCCGGGAGGCACATCAAGCACCTAAGAAAGAAGCCGATAAAAATGTGTGAGGCCAAAAGATTTTGAAGCGGGTGATGGAGTTTACCTCTCCAGAAAATATTTCCAGTCCACCCAGCAGCCGAGGAAGCCAGGTCCTAAAGACGTGGGCCCATTGCCCGTGGCTAAAGTAATGAAGCCAGTCGCTCTGCACCTGGGGTTGCCTAAGAACCTTACCTGCACCCACCCTACGTTTCACTGCAGCTTATTGAAGCCCAGATCAGTGTCACCTCTTCGCCCTCCCCCGAACAGCCCAGCGGGCGCCCGTTTCCACTGCAGGAGAAATCCTAGGTTCGAGGAAATGCAGGGAGGGGTATCCAATTCCTCACTGAGTGGCACCACTCCCCCCCCACGTCGCAATCCGAATGGGTGGATGCTAAACATGTCCAGCCACCTAAACGCCTTCAAACCTTTCACAGAAAATCCCCTGATAAACCCTGAAGGAACCAACGTTGTTTTCTTTGCAGATGCAAGTTGCTTTGTTTGACCTCTGCATCTTTTGTTTTCATTGTATGGCTAAAGCAGGCGTGTCCAAAGTCCAGCCCGGGGGCCAATTGTGGCCCGTTTTCACATTTCGAGCGGCCCGCAGCCTCTTCTCCCTGCCGGCTCAGCCTGTCACTCATCTCCGCCTATGGGCGTTTTTCCCATGTAATGTGAATGGTTCAAAGAATGTCAGGCTGAATGGTCGCCCCCCCCCCCGCCCCCATTTTCATCTCACCAAATCTGACCCTCCTTGCAAAAAGTTTGCACCAAAGTGCCCATGGGTCGCTTTGAGAATGGCAAGGGATGCTGGGCTTCCTTCCCATCCCACCCAGGTGCCCAGCTTGGCGCCTGGAACACCCCGAACCCCAATTTGCAAAGGCCCATCAGCCTCCATGAAAAGCGCCCTTGGGACTTGACCTCATGGACAGCCATGGGGCAGGCAGGGGGGAAGCAGCTGCCGGGGCTTTCCTGGGTCCAGGATGGGGACCCTTGAGCTCTTGGGAAATCACCTGGCTCTCGGGACTGTCAGAATGTTGCAGGGGTGACCTTGAACCTGCACCCCGAATGGTCCTCTTTCCTCCTCCTGGACTTAGAGAGAAGTTGGGCTCCCTCACTTGCAGCCGCCGTGTCTGAGGCTGCTCCCGAAATGGAGGCCAGAGAGTCTTCGTGGAGTTGACCTTCATAGCTGGCTATTTCCTACCCCAGGCTCCCCAAAAAACCTGTTTGGAAGGCCGAGAATGAGAGGGCGGCCGTGGTGGGAGCGTCTCCGAAAGGCATAAGAGAAACCGGTTCTCAACCATTGCAACTGCATCACGAACTGAGGTTGCTTGGGGGTGGGGGTAGATATTCCAGGCCTAGCCCAGGCTACTATTATCTCGCTGGCTGATAGATTCCTATTTAAAAAAGGACTAATTTTCAGAGTGCTATTTCGAGCTTGGCTACCAAGGCATTGAAGTGTTTCTCTTTCCCCCCATCATTACCAACTTTCATGGGATCTGCCTTTTTAAAAACCCGCAATTAGCACGCAGAGAAACCTGTCCTGTTAGAAGTTCCCTGTTCTTCCTTTCTCCTCCTTCCCTGCCACATTTCCATGAATGGTGGGAATTGCAGGGAGATGGAAAGATGAGGAGAACTGACCTGGTGGGAGCAGTCCGTGCAACAGGGCAGCGCCCTTGAGATCACCGGATCAGCTCGCCAGGTCAAGGAAGCTCCCAGTGAAGGAAACTGCTGAGAGGTCGCGGAAGGGGGCAGGGAAGGGGGGGGGTGGCCCTCCAGGAGGACGGCATCCAAAGGACCACCATCCAGGCTTCTGCCAGGCCCTGGAGGCGGCGGCCAGGGAGCGGCTGCTGGGAGGGGGCTGAGGACCAGGGCCAATTCTGCCTCGGGCAACAGGAGATGCCCGGAGGTCAGAGGCTGGCTAAGGTCTGGGCCCAGGCAGGGAAGCTCCTCCTTCCCCTACCCCAAGATCCAGAGGAAGCAGAGACGCTGCTGGAGGCAAAGGGTGGCTAAGCAAAGCAGCGAATGCCTGGAGATCAAGCGGCCCGATCCCAGCCCGCTTGCAACACCCCTGGCAGATGGCTGCCCAACCTCCGATGAAGGGAGCTGAGCATCTCCTTGCAAAGCTCGCAATCTTAGGAAATTCCTCCTGGTGGCCAGATCAGAGACGGTCCTTGTAGTTTCAACCGGTTGCTTCTGCTCTCTAGAGTCTTAGAGTTGCCACGGTTGGAGAGCCCCGCGCTAGAATGACTCTACCCCATCTCCTGGGACAGCCCCACAGACACCTGAGGACAGTCGCTGCCGTCGACCATTCCCCGTCGCTTGTCGTTCCAGGCCCCTTGTCCCTTATCTGGTCCCCCTTTCCAGAATGCGGGGCCTGGAACTTAAAGCAATAGCTTGAGACGCTTTGCCTACCAGTGGACATGATATATATCCATTGAGGCAACCTGGGTGGCACTTTCCTTTCCTGCAGCTGCATCATGCAGGCTCTTCCCGAGTTAGTGCCCACCCAAACTCGTGGTTTTGCTTCTTCGCAGACAAACGTAAAGAGGACCAATGTTGGACGTTGCAGGTCCTTCATTTCCCCCCTTATCGCCTCTCGTTCAAGCCCGTAAAGGCTTCCTGAATCTTCACCGTCTTCCCTGAGTGTTTGCTGTTCTTGCATCACTTGCAGATTTGAAGATGGGACATTCTAGTCGGGCCATTCCAGTCTTTCACAAAGATGCTATAAAGCTTAGAAGGGAGACCTAAGTGAGGCCATTTCATGGCTTCTTCCAGAGTTCCTTCCTTCCCTCCCTGCTTCCAAGGCGAAGGCTGTTCCTCTTTCGGAAAGCCGTCAGTCCTTGGATGCTATTCCGGAATGACCTTCTCCAGGCAGGCAAAGAGTCATCAGCGTCCCACTCCTCAGCAAGACTCCCCTGCAGGCTGTTATTAATGTCAGCTTTGAGGCAAACAATTCCCTCCTGCAATGAATTCTGGGTGCCAGGCTGTGACAGGCACAGGAAAGGTACCTAATTGCCTGTCCCCACTTGCAGCGCACTCCCCACCTTTCCGGAGCAATCACTCCTTGGGCACGGGATGCCCGATGACAGGGGTGGGTGGGTGGGTGTCGCTCTTTGCCAAGGGGGCAGGGGGGGGGCAGCAGGTTCTGCATTTCAAGGACCTGCATTGTGTTCTTTTGCCCCCCAAGAGAGGCAAAACCCTGATGAGCCTCGGTGGCACAGTGGTTAGAGCGCAGTACTGCAGGCTACTTCTGCTGCTTGCTGACGGACTGCAATCTGGCGGTTCGAATCTCACCAGGCTCCAGGTTGACTCAGCCTTTTGTCTTTCCAGGGTCGGTAAAATGAGGACCCAGCTTGTTGGAGGCAAGAGGCTGACTCTGTAAACCGCTTAAGTGTAAAGCAGTGTAAAGCGCTATATAAGCCTAAGGGCTATTGCTAAAACCAGACGGACACCAAGAGCCTCTCCAGGGCTGCCGGCAAGATCTCAGGATGGCTGTGAGCCCCAGAGCAGAGCCTGGGAGGTGCTGGCCTCCCCTTCCCTTTCCCCCTTTTCTGAGCAGGTAACTGTCCTCTCATAAGGCCCACTTTTGCAGAAGACCCCTGGGGAAGGGAGGCCTTCTACGCCTCGTCTCCTAAGAAAAGTGGCTGAAGGGTCAACCTAAATGCAATTTTGGCAGAAAGGGGGATTCTAACGACCAAAGCTGAAGGGGACTTGTCCCTTCCTTCTCCTCCCCACGGGGACCCTTCATGACACAAGAATGAATCTAGAAACAATAACAAGAGAATACAACAGCTAGGGAAGAAAGTTAAAGGATTAGGAGCGCAAGTGGTGTGTTTTCATCTCTATTTCGAACAAAAGACCAACATCCAACGAGAGAGCAGCAAAGACTTTCAGAAACCAACCACGGGCTAAAAACTGGCATCATCAATAGAACAACAAAGTAACCTTTGGTAATATAGAATAATGTCGCCAGCCAATAAATAAATAAATCTGTCAATAAATAGTTGGCTGGAAGTCTGATACTCAGGCACCTCCAGCCCTGACTAGAATTGATGAGGTTACCTAGTTTGGGTAATGAAACATTTGCAAGAAAGCAAGAAAGCACCAAGGAGCCCTCAGACATTGCATCAAGCCAGTTTTCATATCTGGCAAATGAGAGTTTTTCCAAGAACGCATTATAATATTTTGGACAAGAATCCAAGCACAATTAATCCAACATTCTTCACAATTAGGCAAATTCCAAATAGGTTTACAAGCACATCAACATCTCTCAAAGCCAAGTTTCCTTCGTTTGCCTCATTCGCCACAGTAAGACCGTCCAGCCGATAGGAAGCTTCCCCAGGACAGAAACGAGGCATATCATTCCTTCCCCAGGAAGGCAGTTCCAGCCTTAAAAGGCCAACGGTCAGTCTGACAAGGAAGTGGAAGGGGGGGGGCTGCACTTGCCAGAAAGGTGCCCCAGCAAGTAGTGAGGGTTGTGCCCACCGTCTTTCAGCTTTGGAGTCCCTTCTGGGCATGCCACTAGGGGAAAGGACAAAATCCCTCAATTCCCCTTTGGTTCCCCACCCCCCAAAAGGAGAATTATCCTCAAATGGATCAAAGCAAATAATTTTTAAAAATGCAGTGGTGTGTTTAGAACTGGAGAAAGAGTCAAGACCTAACCAAGACGGAGGTTCCTCCATTTTCAGTTAAGAGAGTGAAGCGTCTTCTTAATTCACACAGAAGCCGTGTAACAAACCGAGGAAGCCTCCAGTTTAGGATCCTACGAGGTAAATGGAACTCTGAAGGGGAAAACAACCCAGCTGGGGCCTGGGAGTTCTCGCCCCCTTCCCCACCTTAGCCCCAAGGCCAGTCCCCGTGTCCCCCACCAGCCCTCGGGAGACGAGAGGGGCCTCCACAAACGGCTCTTCTCGTAGCAGCCTCTTTGTTCTGCATTTCCACTTGGAACCGGCTGCAAAAAAGGGGATCTGAGTGGGTGAGAACAAAGGATCTCGGTCATTTCTCTCGGAGCTGTAATTAACAATTTCTTTGAACATTTCACTCGCTACAATCCTTATTTATTTCAAGGACTTGGCTGAAGATGAACCGCCAGGCCATTGTGGGCTGATCCCCGAAAGAGCCCAGAACCTCCCTGGCTGGGCGAAGCAGGCCACTCCAGGGGACAAGCCTGGTTCAACCACGGCTTGGTCAGGACGGGGCCTCTCGCTCAGCCCCCAAGACTGGTGGGAATTCTGGGGAAGGCCCAGCCTTGTTCCGTTTGGTGGTTGCTTGAAGCCGAGAGGAGGAGCTCCACATGCCAGAGAGATCAACATCTCTTCTGCCAGCCAGTAATGCTTGGATCAGGGGTGGGATTCAAATTTTTTAACAACCGGTTCTGTGGGTGTGGCTTAGTTGGTGGGCGTGGCTTGGTGGTCATGTTATTGGCTGGGCGTGGCCAACTCAATATCACTCACATTGAGACACGCATCTCCTCGCCTGGTCTCTCATGACTGTGGGGATGCTGCAACAGTCGTAAGAGTGAAAAATGGTCATAAGTCCCTTTTTTCAGTGCCATTGTAACTTTGAATGGTCACTCCACACAAGCAAAGTACCAGCAAAGGAGGGGAAAATAACTCCAGAGAAGTTCCTGAGACAGGAAGTCTAGTCCTGCCAAGAATGTAATAAGGGTTAATGGAGAGGCAGTTTCTGTAAGCAACCCCAGAATGTTTCCTTCCTGCCTTCCTTACAGGATTAGGCCAGTAATTTCTTCTAACAACCGGTTCTCCGAACTGCTTCGAATGTTAACAACTGGTTCTAGCGAATAGGTATGAACTGGTAGAATCCCATCCCTGGCTTGGATGTCTTAGAAGATTCGAGAAGTCACTGCAGGGGATGGTGCCTGATGTCACCCTTCCATCTCTGAAGATGACCCTGGGTCATAGTGGTTTGCTTCTCCTGACATATTAGTAAGGTGACCAACTTTTTTGCAATGAGAAGGAGGACACAAATAAATTGAAGAAAAAAACCAAAGCCACTTGCGCGCGGCGCACTTTCTCAAAACAATTATCTTGTGTGGAGTGCATGCGTCTCATAATCACGTCTCGCCACACTGTACCGAGCCTTGACGAATCGTCATGTCAAATACAAATACATCACATCACAAACAACGGATCGGATCGGCATCGATCAAATACGGAGATTTACAGATTAGTCTTCAAACATCAAAAAGGAGGACATGTAGGAGGACACTTTTCGAGAGAGGACAGAACTTACAAAACGAGGAGTGTCCTCCCTAAAGGAGGACGGTTGGTCACCTTAATATTAGACCAGGATAAAAGGACCTGGGTTTCCTTGTGGACCACAAAGTCAACATCGGTCAGCTGAGGGACACAGCTCCTAGGCAAGCAAAGACTACCGACACAGGCGTGTCAAGGGTCTTTCTTTCCTAAGGGACAGGACTGACAATACCATTCCGGACGAGTGGCTGTTCAATGTCTTCTTTTAAAAAGCACTCACAACTTCTGGAGCCATTCTACCGGTTAACTGTTCTCACAGTCGTGAATTTTCTTCCTAGTTCTAGGCTGCTTCTCTCCTTGATGAGTTTCCATCCATTGTTTCTTGTCTTGCTTTCTGATGCTTTGGAAAATGGCAAACATTAAAATGAATAGAATAGAATGAATAGAATGAATAGAATCAGCTCTTTTCCAGTCCTCTGGCGCTTCCCCTGCGCTCTGGAAAATTTTCTTCAGGAAGGTTCATGTTTAGGAAGAACAGCCTTAGGGATTTCTGGCAAGTAGGGTGGGGAGGAAATGGTTAAAAATAATAATAATAATAATTAATAATAATAGTCAAACAAGGATTGTTTTGTTTCCCATTGTTCCTGCCAAATGCAAGGGTCTTTTCTGATTTCTTGGCTGAAATAATTAAGTCTGCAAATGACACAGAGTTAATGGGGATGGAAAACCTTTGAGGGCATTATCAAGTTTCAGAAGGACCTTCAGTTCTGATTAAGGTCCAGCAAGAAGACGTTCAACAGCCACAAACACAAACGTCTTCATCTGGGTAGGAAAAATAATGTTCTTAGATTACAAGGAAGCTGTTTGGCTGGAAGAATTTCCAATGGGAAGGGCTATTTGCCAGTAGACAAGCAGGTCAACCCAGGAAGCCCTGGAACCCGTCCAGCTGGGGCCAACGGCCTTTGACCACCACTGAGGCCTCGTCCCTGGGTCAGCAGGAGGCACGACTAGCATGAAACGCACCCTCCCATCACTGCCGCTTCTCCTGCCCCACAGCTTCTTTTCCAGCCTCTCTGGGCCCCAACACTCTTCCGAGGAATGGGAGACGAAACCCATCCATTCGACGCCTCTCCAGGGTGCCTCTGGGTGCTGTCTGAAGCAGGGAGGAATCCCCCACACCTAAACCTGAAAGGCAGCTTAGCACAAGGCCGCAAGGGAGGCGGGGGAGGATAGCTTGCACCCTGCTCCTCTTGTGGCCGCCGTGGGGAGGGTGCGTTAGGAGGCCCTTGATCAGATCGACCAGATATGAAGCATCTCTTCAAAGGGAAAGAGCAGTCAGTGGGGCTATGGGGGGAGAAGAAAAGTTGGGTCACTAGTTGGGTAACTGTGGGTTGTATTTTACAGCCATAGATCTGAATCCTTGTTGAAAGGCTGGGGTGCTCCCTTTTGTGGTCTTCCAAGGAACCGAACCCCACAGAGCGTGAAAGACATGCAGGCATTCAGAGGTTTGTTTTAAATGAGCTAGGAAGATCTTTGGGGAGCCCAGATGCTCCCCATTCTAATGCTTGCTCTGGTTTGCGCAAGGAAGCTGCCTGAGCTCTGAGATGGGCCCTGAGATGGAGCAAAGTGCCTCCCCAAATGACCAGGGGGAAGATTAACACACACACACGCACGCACACAGACACAGACACACACACACGCACACACACACGCACACACGCGTGTCAGAGATTCAGTTCCATCTGGGGCCCATTTCCACTGAAGAATAAATGAGCCCATAGTTTCTTCAAAGCCCTGGTGGGGCCTGACCTTCCGTTTCCGCCTCCCGTTCTCAAGCCCATCTCTCTCCTTTGCTAACTGCCGTCTCTTTGACCTAGAATGTCAGCAGACAGATTCCCAATGAAGGGACCCTTTCAGCCATGATCCCCCCTTCCAAGCCTTTGCTATGACCTTGTGGTCAATGCCCCCACCAGCCCCCGCCCCCCGGGGGGGGGGAAGACTTCAGCCCTGTGTAGTATTTTCCCAGACTTTACCACAGTCCAACTCGTCATCTCTGCACCAGCCAATATAACCCTTTGAGAGGAGGGCGTGTGGGCTGGTCCCTCAGTCGAGGGGGTGAATGTCTAAGAACCATTTTAGGCCCAGGACTCAATATCTTCATAAACGAGTTAGATGAGGGACTAAGAACTGGTCAAATTTGCAGATGACACCAAGCTGGCAGGAATAGCCAACACCCCAGAAGACAAGCTCATCCCCCCAGGATCCAAAAAGATCTTGACAGACTTGAACCATGGGCCCTATCCACCAACATGAAATTTACGTCCTACGTCCAAGAGTTCTGGAGTCTGGTCTGCAGATTAGCCGACTGGCTCCCAGATGTGCTGGCTGAGAGTTTCCAAGATGGGCTAAACCAGGGGTCTCCAACCTGGGCCACTTTAAGACGCCTGGGCTTCAACTTCCAGACTTCCCCAGCCAGCTTTGGAGACCCCTGGGCTAAACAATGAAGTCTTTGGTTATCTCACACTGCGAACCCTGCAAGGGAGGTTCATTCCAGCTGACAAAGTGGAGGTTGACTTGGCCAAGTACCATGAATGGGAACCATGGGAGCAGCAGGTAAATTAAGCTAATGAAAGAAAAAAACATGCACTGTCACCAAGGGCAGCCTTTCCCCCTCCTCCCCCAAGACCCATGGAGCTGCCCCCCTCCTCATCCTTGCCATTGGCTTCCAGTGTGCCCCATAGCACAAAGAAGAGGAGGGGGCCGCAGGAAGGCCAAAGGGAATCCACGCTCTTTGCAGAGACCTCAGGCACCAGGGATTTGTTTTAATCTCCCCCATTAATCAATTTCTGTGTCAAAATTGAATGAACGGCCTTTCCTCGGTTTCACATCCTGGATGAGCAAACAGAAGCTGCTCTCTGGGGCTGCAAATGAAGTGGGGGGGGGCTCTACTCCTCCCTCTTCCTGTTGGCTGAGCAGAACATAAATGAGTGGGTGGGCATCTTGGTGCTTTCCTAAATCTGGTGTTTGGCCCTAGATACGGTAACTCTGGCCTTCAACGTTTGGAAGCCAGTGGCACCGAAACAGCGGCGGAAGGGTCTGTGGTGGAGTGGCAGCTCCTGGGTTCCAGAAAGACCCGGCCAGATACGGGTGGGCATCCCTCTTTGTGTGGCCCCCGCAGTTCCTGGGTTCATCGGCCAAACCCCTGGAAAAGCTGCCCCCAGAGAGGCCCCTTGCTACCACGGGCTGCAAGGGGGGTTTGCTTGCCTGCGCTGGATATCCTGGTGTTTTCATTTAATCTGATTTTATTTATCCAATTCAGGAGCCATCATACCAACCCCAGGTGTGTAGAATAAAGATAAGCCAAAACAGAAAATAACAGATAATCAGAGTTGCAAGGGACCTTATAAGTCATCTAGTCTAACCCCCGCATCCACTCAAGCAGGAGACCCGACAAAAGAGAACTGATGGTGAATCCAGCTAATAACCCATCGCAAAACAAATCCAAAGGGGCTGCAGTCTAAGGCCCAGGAGAAGAGCCAGCTCCTGAAGGCCCCTGGGAGTCGCCTTAGGGACAGGAGCCCCACCGATCCTGGGGGGGACCTCACTCCACGCGGCAGCAGGTGCCACGACTTGCTTCCTTACCAGGTCCTGATCGATGCCCCTCTTTCCTCTGTCTTGAAATGCCACCATCCGGTCCATGTCCCCATGCAGGAGAAAGCTGGTGGGATGGGAAGAGCACAGCTCAGTAGAAGCACTTCCTGCATGGCTCACTTCAATGGACCCATTGAGGACAATGCATTCATCCCGCCGAAGAGGCGAGTTCAAGCTCCCCTTTTGTCCTCGAGAGTCTTTTGAAAGCCCTGCAGAAGCCAACTTAGAGGACAACAGATACTTTCATTTGCTTTCCGGGGGGGTGGGGGGCGGAGGGGGTCAAAGAAAAAGCTCAAAAGGACAAAACTACAAGAACACAAAATAGCGTTATAATCCAAAACACAAGTCATGTTTTAGAGAAAGGGGAGGAAAGCAAAACAACATAGACCTTCTCTCCTCCCCCCACACCTTCTGGGATATACTAAGTATTTCTTTAAAAGTAAATAAATAATAGTAATTGGTCGGAATAATGGAGCTGGAAGGGACTTGGAGGTCATCTAGTCCAACCCGCTGCTCGAGCAGGGAACCCTACGCCGTTTCAGATAAATGGCTGTCCAGTGGTGGAGCCCCCACCACTTCTGAAGGCAAGTTGTTCCATGGGTTGACTGTTCTTACCCCCAGGGAGCCTCTGCTTAGTTCTAGGTTGCTTCTCCCCTTGTTCTTCGGGGGTTCTGAGATCACACCTTCTGCCAGCTCCTTCAGAGCCTCGGGGTGGGATCCATCAGGTCCTGGTGATTTGAACTCATTTGGACACTTGGAACTTCAAAAACTTGCCCTTTCCTTGCCTGTTTTGACCTGCATTTCTGCTCTGTCTCCCCCGGGGCTGCATTCCAGGACTTCCTCGGGGCCACCGATTAGCCAAGCAGGAGAACAAGTGGAGCTTCTGAAAGGCCCATTTCCAGCTGCAAGGGAGCGCCAGGCTCAGGCAGGGAAGCCACAGCAGGGAAGCCATGTAGTTTGGCTGCTCTGAATCACTTCCAGCTGTGGGGAGATGATTTCCAGCCACAAGGCAACCCTCACCTCGCAAATTGGCACCAGAGTTGTCTTTTCTTTTCATCTTTTCCATTTTATTTTTTATTTTGCATGCCTGGGAATAAGCCCTATCTCTTTTTATTGATCCATAAGCTGTTTGAGGAGCCGCTTTGGCTGAAGAGCAGGTTTGAAATGTTTTCAATAAATAAAAGAGGAGTCCATTTCATCTGAGCAAAGAGGCTGTGTTTGTTGAGAAAACATATTTAAAATACACCAAACCACATTTGTTCTGACATTTTACTTGAGCTGATCATTGTTTACTCGGTCATTACCACCAGCCTCCACAGAGTCAGATTTTATTTCCAGATCTCAGGGAGTCCATTTAAAGAGATGATCTTCTGTGGCTATGCAACTCACCTGTAAGACATTCTGTTGAAAGGTGTCAAAATGCCTTTCTCTCGAGGATTAGATTTTCCCACTGGGAGAGCTCCGGCACAAGGATACAGACAACTGCTTGAAAGCTGGATCTTTTTATTTTTCAGGAAGGCGGAGAACAGCGAGAAGTCTGCGTTCCTGGGCTAGGCTAGCTTCTTATGGTAAATCCCTGGTTTTTTATACCTTTTTCTCCCTCTGTAAGTTGATTTTGTGTGAGTGTTTGTATTTGTGCCTAATGTTGCAAATCCTGTTTGAGTTTGTCTTTATTCCCGCCGGAGGGCAAACTCCGGGGGGTGCGGAAGGCAAACTCCGCGGGGTGGACAGATTGTATTATTGGTTTTCTGTAATCTCTTTTAGCTTTAAGATAGTTTTTGATATTTGTTCTGTGGTAATCTCCTGTCTGCCCCTTTTGTAATTTATATTTTGTGTCTTTTGTCTGTTTGTTTTGCTTATTTGGTACGTCCTGTGTTCGTAAGGGTTTTCTGAATTATCTTTTGTTTCCTTTTTTCTATTTGTCTAGTTTTCTTAATTCCTTAGGCTTTTGTCTATAGGGATTCTTTAATACTTTTTATTTGATTCCTTTTCCTATGTAAGTTTGTTTTCTGGCTGGCCTGATGTTCCCCTTGGGCTTTTCCTATTTTTTTGTGTGACACTACCGTCTTCGTGAAGTTCCCTTCCCACAGAGGAAAGCAGTCAGGCAGGGCTTTCTCTGCAGCGTTTCCTCCTCCTCGTTTTGGGAAAACACTAAATAGGTTTACACTTAGAATTTCTGTTTATAAAATTGAAAATTACAATTAAAAGCAAATGATAGCATTAGGCATATTTAGAGGGGCAGATAAAGCCAGAATATTTAGAGGGCTGGTGGTTGGGTGCTCTCCACAGTTCGACCCTCGGCTACAGTGGTTCTCATGAGTGCTCAAATACAACGCTTTGGAAAAAATTGCATCAAAAGGAAGCTTTGGGCTACACCAAACACTGAAGCAGTCCAGGCTTTAATAAAGATTCCCTATGTTGGAGCTCCCTCTTACGGTTCATGCAAAACTTACCTGTGTTAAAGAAATGAAAGAAAGTGCTGAGTTTTATATAGCAATAACACTTATATACTGCTTCATAGTACTTCATAGTGCATTTACAGAGTCAGCCTCTTGCCTCCAACAATCCTGGTCCTCATTTTACCCACCTTGGAAGGATGGAAGGCTGAGTCAACCTGGAGCCTGGTGAGATTCGAACTGCCAAATGGCAGGCAGGCAGCAATCAGCAGAAGTAGCCTGCAGTACTGCCTTCTAACCACTGTGCCACCACGGAATCATCTTGTTATAAAACATTAGATATTAAACTATTATATTAAAATTCTATATGCTATATATTGTTAACATTATTAAAATCATTCTAACGTTATTAGAATGATTGTTATTATAGAAATGACTTCAAATGCTGAGAAATATAAAGTAAAAGATTGAGGCTGTAATTTTTTTTATCCTCTTTTGGAAAGCACTATTTTCTTCTTTCTTTTTTCTCTTAGTTTTCTAACTTTTGTTTTTTAAATATTTTAATATAATAATAATTTTAATTAAATTCTTAGCACAAATTTGTATTTTTTTGGCCTTTGGGCTCCAATCAAGTGTGTGTGTGTGTGTGTGACCATTCAAGAGACAGACGAGAGACTCTGTCTAATGGCCCCCACACCTGCCAGAGACACAACCGTTGTGAACTCCAGCCTCATCAGGAAAACACAAGGTTGTGTCTGTTCAGTCAACCTAGCCCTCTGGAAACAGCCCCTTTGGCCTAGGAGTCCAGAGCACCTCGGTTTCTAGTTGTGGCACAATCACAAGACCAGCTGGTGACGTTGGGGGCAGGCCTCCCCCTCAGCACTAGGAAGAAACCACTTCCGGAAACGGGGCCTGAGAAAAGATCAAAGCTTCCTTGAAGACAAAAAAAAAAAAAAAAGGAAAAGAAAGAAAGAAAGGAAAATACTCATACATACATCTAAGCTGCAATAATCCTAAAACTATTAGATGGGAGCAGAGTTGGAGTTTTTATGTACTTCTGCATTACTGCCCAGGGATCAAATCTTGATTTTTTTCCCCCAGTTTACTGTATGTTTAAACTTAACCACAGCATAAATGTGCCTTACAACATCTTTTTTCCCCCCCGTCACATCTTGTAACTTTCCTTTTGTCTCATACTGTTGTGGTTAGCCGGCAGCAGGTGCGGATGGCTGAAGAGAGCGAGGACTCAACTTGGTCCATGTTGGTTTTATTGGACAAGGGTTTGGGTCAGAACACATACTTAGACCAGTTGCCTTGAGATCTTCTGGCATTAAAGTCGTGATTTCCCCACTAACAACAAATCATGGCAGTTTTATGGACACACCACATTGATCATTCATAGATTCATAGGATTGGAGGGAGGCTCAAGTAGGAGACCCTACTCCAAGGGTCTTCAAACTTGGCAAGTTTAAGATTTGTGGACTTCAACTCCCAGGATTCCCGAGTTAAACTGACTGGAGAGGAATTCTGGGAATGCCATCATTGTGAAGTTGTTGTCCAATCTTTTCTTAAAGACCAGTGGTGATGGAGCACCAACAGCCCCAGGAGGCAAGACGTTCCACTGATTAATTGTTCTCGCTGTCAGGAAATTCCTACTTATTTCTAGGTTGGATCTCTCTTTGATAAGTTTCCCCCATGGCTTCTTGTCCTGCCCTCGGCTGCTTTGGAGAATAAGCCAACCTTCCCTCAAGTAGTGGAAGGTGGCTTTTGTGTCACCTCTAAACCGTCTCTTCGTTAGACTGGATACCCCCAGTTCCTGCAACCATTCATCGTATGTTTTAGCCTTTGGCCCCGCAAACATCCTGGTTGCTCTTCTCTGCACTCTTTCTAGAGTCTCAGCATCTTTTTTGTATTGTGGTGTGCAAAACTGAACGATGTGTTCCACGAATGGTCTCACTAGTGCAGTATAAAGTGTTCTTGCGACTTCTTGTGATCTTGATTCCATCCACCTGTTGATGCCATTCAAGACTGCAATATCTTTTTTGGCGGCTGCAGCAGCAGCACTGCTGGCTCATATCTGATTGTCCGTTAGGTTTCCCAGATCCCTCTCACAATTACTGCTATTGAGCCAGGGAGCACCGATTCTATACCTGCGCATTTGTTTTTTCTTGCCTAAGCATAAAACATCTATGGAAATTGTTTATGGAGATTCTCAGTCCTCCAGGTGATGGTTGTCCCAGAGGCGCTTTTTCAAGAGGCAACTGGACTTTCTGTTTTTTTCTTTGAAGACTAAAGGCTAAAAGGATGCAAATGACCAGCTGTCTTCAAGGAATCACAAATCCTTCTATTCCCCTCCATCCAGTTAGAGCTGAAGAAGCTTCTTGGATGGGAAGCAAAACGTCTTCAAAGAAAAACCAGAAAGTCCAGTTGCCTCTTGAAAAAAAAAAAACACCTTTGGGACATCTATGGAGATTCTCAGTCCTCCAGGTGATGGTTGTCTCAAGGTGCTTTTTCAAATGGCAACTGGACTGTGTTTTTTCCTTGAAGAAGAAGACATGTTGCTTCTTATCCAAGAAGCTTCATCAGCTCTGGCTGGATGGTGGGGCGGGGGAGGGAGGATGGAAGGGTTTGGAGATCCCCCTGTACCTTAAGGCTGTCTTCTGGGTGTTGGCTATTCCTGCCAGATTAATGTCAGATTAATGCAAATTTCATGAGTTCCTCATCTATGTCCTCATCTCAGTCTTTCAGTCAGTTTTGAAGTCAAAGGACTCTGAAGAAAAGGATGCCTCTCAGGTGTGTCTAATCTTCCTACCTGCCTTTGATTTAGAAATATTCAACCAGAATATTTCTAAACTCTATTATTATGCTGGGAAATTTGATGATGAAAGCAATAGCCATTATTCATAGGGCGGCAGTTCCTAGCAAAAAGTGTGCATTCTCTCACATGCACATTTCCTCTTCCTCTTCCCCTCACGTCATGAGAGGGAGGGAGGGAGGGAGGGAGGGAGGGAGGGAGGGGGTGGGGCATTCCCTTAGATTGACAAGCCAGGTGTCCTTAAAAGAGCATTGACAAAGGAGGGGTCTGACACTGGAGGCCTTTGCTCAGGTGGAGGTGGATCAGGGCCTGGAGCCAACGTTGCGGAGCGGCTGGTCGTAAGAGGAAATCCACCGAGGAAAGAAGCCAAGCAACAGCAGTGACTCAGAGCAGAGATCCACTTCCTATCAAAACCACAAGCGAGTGACGCCACCACAAGACTCAACCTGGGAATGCCCAAAGACGGTGCCAGCTCGACTAACAGCTTCCGCCCCAAGCTCGGCTCCTGAGAGTGAGACCTTTGACCCAGAGAAGCCCAGGACCGGAGGGCAGCTGGTCAAGCAGCAGGGAACGTCTCCCAGGCTGGAGAAGCAGCCCTGAGGGGCTCCAACCAAGTGTCAGTGGGGGGGCGGGGGGGGCTGCCCCATCTCCTCCCTCTGCTTGCTAGTTGCATAAATGTACTTTTGCAATTAGATTTCAGATTTTTCCCCCAATTGAAAATCACCCTAAACATGAAGCCGAAAAGAATGATGGCACCTGTCTTAGCCTTTAAAACTACTGTCGTTTGTTTGCTGGCTTGTTTATCTTTCATATTATTTGAACGTCCCATTTCCCTCCAAAAGGGATTCTGGGCCACGTTGTGCTGTTGACTCCCACACAGGAATTTTACTTTGGAGACAAAAGCCTCAACCTAGCAGTGCAATTTCACCACAACCTAATTACTCTTTTTACAGGAGAGATGGATCCGCTGCAAAAGGTGTAATCTGGAACAGTGATTGGACTTCATGTTCCATCCCTCAGTCTTGGTTGATGAATCCAACGACAGTCCCACCAGTATTTCCACAAAGGAGGCCACCATCTGGCCAGGGGTGGGATTCAAATTTTTTAACAACCGATTCTGTGGGTGTCGCTTAGGTGGTGGGCGTGGCTTGGTGGTCATGTTACTGGCTAGGCTTGGCCAACTCAACATCACTCACATCGAGGCACGCATCTCCTCGCCTGACCTCTCATGACTGGGGATGCTGCAACAGTCGTAAGTGTGAAAAATGGTCCTAAGTCACTTTTTTCAGTGCCATTGTAATTTTGAATGGTCACTCCACACAAGCAAAGTACCAGCAAAGGAGGGGGGAAAAATTCCAGAGAAGTTCCTGAGACAGGAAGTCCAGTCCTGCCAAGAATGTAATAAGGGTTAACGGAGAGGCAGTTTCTGTAAGCAACACCAGAATGTTTCCTTCCTGCCTTCCTTACAGGATTAGACCAGTAATTTCTTCTAACAACCGGTTTTCCGAACTGCTTAGAATGTTAACAACCAATTCTAGCGAATAGGTGCGAACTGGTAGAATCCCACCCCTGCATCTGGCAAGTAATCTAGGAGTATTGTAATCAACTGGGAGCATGTTTCATTCCCACGAGCAATTCCAGGAATGGGGTCAGGACAAACAAAGACAAAAACCTCCCACCTGATTCAAGCAAAGTTAAATTCTACTGCATGAGGTTCACCCAATGCAGCCTCTGCCTACAATTGATCCCAGCATGGTGTGGGTACTACGGAATAATACAACGGCCTTCACGGATGGCAACAGCACTTTGGCAGTCAACAGGCTCTTTCAGCCGTGATGTGGGTAATGTCCCACAGGCCAGGGAACTCTTCAATGGCTGCAGCCTACACACCTGCAACTGAGCACCTCTTACGGGACACCTCCAGCAATGGAGGAGTGAAGGCAGAAGCTGCTGAGCTGAGATCACTTAATGGGTGATCTGCTGCTTGCAAAGGCCCGGAGGCACCTCTGGATTATGTTGAGCTGGCAAGACTCAGCATGGGTTGGGCCTTGGCAATGAAGTCATAATTTTCCTGCAGTTCACACAGAATATCCAAACACACATCATTGCTTTCAATAATTTCCCAGATGTCTTTATGCAAAGTTGTATTGTTTTTAAGGATTTCTCCATTTTTCACAATCAACAATCGACCGCATCCTGTTCTTAGAAACGGAGAAACTTCCTCTTCACCAGCTGCACAACGTATATAAAGGACTACCCCAGGAGACCAGAAGCCAATTTGAAGAGGAGAAGAGATCGGGAAGAAATCTGCCAGCCTTTTTCTGCAGGTACTAAGTTTACCCTGAATTGTCTGTCTCTGTGTTTGCCTTTTCATGTTTGCTCTAGATAACAAGCAAAGGTCTCTTCTGAGAAGCCAGAGGAAAGACACCCTTCAATGAACGTGGGTGTAATCGCTGGCTCCAGGAGTCCTTCTGCTCTAACCGTGATAAATTGACTGTCAGAAATAAGGGGAAAGGCGTTGACTCAACTTTTCTTTCCTGTGCTTCACAGCCCCAGCAAGATGCAGTTCTGTGCACTGGAACAGCCGTACCTGACAAAGGTAAGTTGCTCAACCATCTTCTTCTGGAACGTGGCTCCTCTGCTCAGACAAGGACTTTTGGCAGGTCCTTCGTCAGCATTCGGCTGGAACTGCAAACCTGGGCATGTCCAAGCCACCTTGTACTCCAACCAGTATCTGGAGCTCAGCTGAAGCTTTTTAATGTGATGGACCAGCCATACCTCTTTCCCAGCCTCTCCCTGTTCCTGAAGGATGGGAGGAGGAAAGGGCCCAGGCCAGGATTAGACTCAGCATCTCGGGAACTTGACTGGCTGCTTTTCACATTCCAAGTATTGTCAAAAATCCCCCATCACTAGGATCCCTGATAAACTGCCAAAAAAGATGCAAATGAGTCTAGGCCCTCCAACAGGGAGCCCACTACTGGCATCCTATTCCTTGTGGCCATTTCAGCCATCATGTCTTATTGCCTGAAAGCCACACAATCCATCACAATCAGGGACCTAACTTTCTGGCAGTGTGAATCGGCAGCATGCTGGATTTGGGTGGCCATTGCAGTCATGATCTTTCATTTTTAACTTGCTACCATATTTATTGTCTATGAACAGGTACCTTAATGGGTCTAATGTGTGTGTGTGGGGGGGGGGGGGTTTAAATATAGATCACCGAGTTTATAAAAACGATAGCTGTATTTTATCTCCCTGGGATACAGGTTTGAAGGAAGTTGGCTGGGAAAGGACTTGGCTCCTGTTCCTTTTAAGGGAGCAAACTTTGATTTTAAGAATCTCCTGCTCATTCCTCTTTTGCCACAGAAAGCCTTCCAGACCAGCGAGGTGGAGATCCAGGTAGCAGCGACCAAGAATGAGCCCCTGAAGAGCTTCAGGAAAGCGGTGCTGATTGTCGTTGCGAGTGAGACCCTGAGGAAGTGTCCCGCCAGGCTCTTCTCGGATGAGGATCTGTTGGACATTCTAAGCACAATCTTAGGTAGAGTTGCATCATCAAACGCCCACTTGATGTTTTGCGGCTGTAAGAAATCCCTTCCAGCAGACTGTTATCTCTCAGAGCAAACAAGCAGTAGGACAACTACGAGATCCCAATTTGGAGCACAGAAGCTCACGCTGTCTTCGCCCTGGGCTCTTTATACCAAAGGGCAGCAAGGCCTAGAAAATGCAGCCTGCTAAGGGTTGCTCCAGCGACTGTAATGATAGTTATGGTGGACCACGTAGATTCAACTTGTAAAACGGGGGAGTGTTAGGAAAAAGTATCTGACAGCTGAATGTTTAGGGTTTTGTTTCAGCAATCTTCTAGAGGATTAGAAAAATTACCTGTCTTGTGGAGGAATAATTCTACTTAAACTACGAGAGCGAAGTGAGAGCTTTCCCCAAACTTGTCCTCTCCGTCGCCTTACTACCAATTTTAAGGCTAGCAGGCTCAGCTGCTCCTGGAGGAGGGCAGAATCTCCAAAGTCCATTTGGCTGAACTTGTGGGGGATTCGGTGGTGGCAACATCAACAGTTGCCTTAAGGGGGGGAACGGAATAAATCAAACGAGAATGTATTCCCCTATTCAGAACCGGTCACTTTCGACATCGGCAGCTCCACCGAAGCCACCAGTTCCATCTATCACTTCTGGAAGAATATCGTCTACAACATCCAAGATACTGACCACAAGTCCCTCGTCTTCAAGGAGCCGGCACAGTTGGTGGCCATGCACCTTCAGGGCCTCAACATGGAGCAAGCAGGTGAAGCCCGGTGGCTACCTCTCCCTCGCCAGGCTGAATTAGGGGGCAACCCAGGTCTCTGGGTCCAGCCAAACAGAAAGCGGTAATTTTCACCACGGGTTTTATTTTTATTTTTTTCAGTGAAGCTAAAGATGTCTGTGTATCGTCCCAAAATCGAGGCTGGAACTCAAAAGGTCCCTGTGGTATTGAGCATCCAGAGGGGGAAGTTTTATATCTCTTGCGTATCGAAAGATGGACAGCCGGTGCTGCAGTTGGAGGTCAGTGGTTCTGTCTTAGGGGGGTGGGATTCAACATTTTCTCTACCACCGGTTCTGTGAGCGTGGCGCGGTGGGTGTGTGGCATGCTGGGAGTTTCAATTCTGGGAGTTGAAGTCCGCCAGGCTTAAAGTGGCCAAGGTGGGCGAGCCCTGGGCTATAGCCAGCCCACTACCCTCGCTATAGGCCCCAGTGTAGACCGTCCACTCCTCCCGGGCTGCACTCCGAGCATTAACCCAGGTTTCTTCCCCCTGCAGGAAGCCACCATCCAAGGGAACCTGGACAAATCTCAGCTGGGCCGTTTCCTTTTCTACAAAATTGCGAACGGGAAGCACACCAGGTTCGAATCCGCCGAGTGCCCAGAATGGTTCATCTGCACCTCCAGCCAGAATGACGAGGCCGTTGCCGTGACCAAGCAGCCTGGGGGCCCTCGGGTCATCGTGGATTACAGCCTCACCAGCTAGTGAACCGAGGCTCCAGACTTCGCCAGGGTCCCGGATCTCTTGGCCAGGCAAAGCAACAACGCAGGACGTCTCCATTGTCGGGGACTTTTTCTTTGGCTGGAAAGTCTTGGTGCAAACTGAGGGGGAGGGTCATTGGTGGGATTCAACTTCTTTTACTACAGGTTCTGTGGGCGGGGCTTGGTGGGCGTGGCAGGGGAAGGATATATTGCAAAATCCCCCTTCCCTCCCCACCCCACTAACCTGCTTTCCAGCTCCGTTCTCCTGGGCAGGGCAACCAAAGGAGATCCAGCTGGGACTCAATGGGAGGCAGAGAAAAGATGGGGTTGGCCGGTTCTCCCAACTACTCAAAATTTCCGCTCCCAGTTCTCCAGAACTGGTCAGCATCGGCTGAAGGCCACCTCTAGTGTGTGATAATATTTAATGTACATATTTATTAATAATTTAATAAATATTTGCCAGGTTTTTTTTAACCAGTGTATACGATGATAAATTAAGTTTTATACTGAAGCGTTTGTTAATATTTTAATAAATAATTTTTGACAGATTGACCTTGGAGTCCATTTGTACAGAGAATCCCCCATTCTTTGTGCTCCAAATTAAGAGTGGGGGGTGGGGTGCGGGTGGGGACACAAAAGCTCAGCCAGCAGCGGGGGGCTGAAAGAGGCTCCTCGGGGAGGGGGACCCCACGCCCTGTTCCGCCAAGGTCTCCCCTGGCTTGACCCCTCCAGAGTGAGGCCACATCTCAGGATTCTGGCAGTTACTCCAATTCAATCATGAGCCTCGAGCCACACTCCCAAAACTAAAGAGGATTTATTTGAAGCTAACATTCTACGTCCGGCACTAACCTGGGCGTAGCCGACTTTGAGATACGTAATTCACCGTCACCCTTGATCCTGCTTTCCCCCCCCCACCCCTCTGGGTGTATCATCCAACGAAACACGTCCATAGCCAAGAGTCATCAATCATGCTCTCCAATTAGATTTTTGCACAGCAGAAGCTTCAGTCATCTAATCAGTCTTTGAAGAAAATATGAATGGAAGGTACTTTCGATTCCACACTGCCGCCTGCTCTTTGAAACTCTCCCCCTCCTTTCTGTTGTCAACTATAAAACGTGTTTATAAAATGTTTTTTGACTTGACACCACGGCTGCCTCCGGCCAGGTGGAGAAAAGCCAGGGGCCCAATGGGGTGAGGGGCACCACCCTGCATTCCTCCAGCCAAGGGTCAAATTGGAAAAGGAATCGCTGATTTATCATTGCCCTGGCCTGGGGAAGATGGAAAGCCATGTCTTTACTGACTGACTCATAGTAATGATGGTTGCAGTGTCCCAAGATGATGTGGTCCCCATTTGCGACCGTCTGACAAGGAAAGTCAATGAGGAAGCCAAATTTGTTTAACAACTGCATTTCTAATTTAACAACTGCATGTTTCACTTAACAACGGTAGCATGAAATTGGGGCAAAATGCATGTAACAAACGTCTTGCTTAAAGACATAAATTTGGGGCTCCCTTGTGGTCGGACGTTGAGGATGGCTGGGATATGATAAAGCACTAAGATATTTATTGAAAGCAGCTAAAATGAAAACGGCAGAAAAAATACAGAGACCACATGGCTTGAAAAACAGTGTTTAATGCTACTTGCAAGGTTCAGAACTCAATGCGAAGGAAGAAGGAAGGGAGGAGTCTTCTGGCTTGAGAATAATCCGGTTTGGGGGTCTTTAGAAGCACTTCCGGTGTACAATTGAAGGGCCGGCTTCGTCATATTCTGGTTTGCTTATCCACATTTGCTGGAAGGTGGAGAGAGAGGCCAGAATGGAGCCTCCAATCCAAACAGAATATTTGCGCTCAGGAGGAGCAATGATCTGTGGAAAGATTTCCAAAACGGTTACGAGTGAGCAAGAAGAATACAGATCTCACGTTTCGGGGGTAGAGAAACCCAGATCCATGAGAACAGCTGTCTTACAAAAGGTATGAATGCCATGTAAAAGAGGGAGAAAAGGAAGGAAGAAAGAAAGGAAGGAAAAGAAAGAGGAAGGAAGGAAGGAAGGAAGGAAGGAAGGAAGGAAGGAAGGAAGGAAGGAAGGAAGGAAGGAAGGAAGGAAGAGAAGAAAGAAAGAAAGAAAGAAAGAAAGAAAGAAAGAAAGAAAGAAAGAAAGAAAGAAAGAAAGAAAGAGAAAGGAAGGAAGGAAGGAAGAAAGGAAGGAAG
>NW_020716843.1:203469-218307 GCF_900518725.1 Notechis scutatus | reverse complement strand
AAGGAAAAAAGGAAGGGAGGAAGGAAGAAGGGTGGGAAGGAAGGAAGGAAGGAAGGAAGGAAGGGAGTTGCAGTACCAGGCAATGCGGTGAGAAAGCCTCCCATAAAGGCGAGGTTGTTGAAGGCTGCTCGGCTATCCTTCCGCGGCTCCCTTTGGGATGAGCATGAAAGGAAGAGGACGCACCCTAGAGAGTCCCCTCCCCTTGGGAAGACTGAGGGCGGATGGGGACCTGGAGGTCAGATCTGTGCCTTTCCTGCCATCGAGAAACTTTCCCTTTTGCAACCCTTTTACCTTCTTTTGCTCAGTTGGAGCCCGACACAGCCAGCACCTGATCTGCGATAAACACAATTAACACCCAACCCAACAAAATGGCAACTCATCTGGGCACAGAGACAGTTTGGGGTATATTGTGGCTGTTCTCAGAAAGCGCCTGTTTGGCCGAGTGTAAAGAGCTCCTTGAACCCAGTCCCACCCGTGTCCTTTGCCATTGCTGGGGCCTACAAATCCCGCTTGGGCGGCATTCCTCTTGGCCACTCAAGACATCGTCCTTGGCATCCGTCCCTTTTTCAGAGGGTCGCTATCTAACCATGCCACACCACGGGGCTTTCCATTTTTCTTGGCAGCTGGTGTCCTCGTTTGGCACACAATTTGCGGTGGGGGGGGGTCTTCGCCCATGCTTTCTGCCAACTTTTAATTTTTCAGCCGAGGCTACACCCTGGGATTCCTTGGTGGTCTCCCATCCAAGGACTCCACAGCCCTGACCGTAGCTAGCTTCCCACGGTCAGCTTGGGACAGCCGGGGGCAGAATGCAAACGGCCTCAACCCCCAAATCCCAAGCAGGCATGGAGAATTTGAATGCCAGGCTTTGGGGGTCTTGATCTCAGGGTGAAATCCCCCAGCAGGCTGAGGGCCAGAGCCCAAGGAAGGAAGGCCCAGCCCTGGGCAGCAGGACACGGGAGGCGGCTCTGGCATCACCTCCGGTGGGAAGAACATCCGATCTGCCTCAGGTGGAGAAGAGAGGAGGGAGAGCCGAGGCTGAACGACACTTGCCTGGCACCTTAACCTCCCCCTCCTGATGGGCACAGGACGATGGGCCCAGCCGACTGGCCTTTACCAGTGTTACCCCTCTTTTACTTTCAAAGGGAAGTTGAACGGAGAAGGGAGCCGCTCAGCTCCAAGATGCAGAGAAGAACGGAGCTGCTGCCCACTGGCTCTCTCTTATACTTCATTCCACCCCAGAACTCTGAATGGCCGCCCTTTGCGGTTTCACGTAGAAGCTGAACGGCAAAAGAGACACCGCAGACCCCGTAGGAAGAGAGCTGTGTTAATCTACGGCCGTGTTTCTCAACCTTCGCCACTTTTAAGGTATATGTGCAACTCCCAGAATTCTCCAGCCTGCATGCACTGGCTGGGGGATTCTGGGAATTGAAGTCCACACAACTTCAGGTTGCTAAAGCTGAGAAATACTGGTTTATGGTGACCTCCCCCCAACCCCCCCCCCAAGATGGAAGTAACATTTTTTCCAACTCACCCATTTTATTTAAAGACGTTGAGTGTAAATTGATTTGATTTAAAATACATTTCTTTCCACTTGGTCTATATTTTCTCTCATGGCAGTTTTAACACCATATTTTGCATGTAATTCAGCATAACAGAAGGGTTATATGGCTTGTCAAGTAATTTATATTTTGTCACATGCTGAATGAAAACCTTGTTCTGACTGACTATAAAAAGGCTGTCCTGAAGGATCTTAACCTGGGAAATGACTGAATTTCCTGGGAGGCCTCCCTCTTTCTAGGGTTTCTGCCTTGAAAGCATCAATGCTTTGAAGCGCCCAGTCACGGAACTGCAGCTGAATCGGATGGGGAACTGGCCATCCGAAGATGAGCCCTCCGGAGATGGCAGAGATCAGCCTGGAAGGATTGATGCCAACAAGGGATTGAACCGCAACTGGGGGCCACCATGAAAGCAGTTGTGCTATGAAGAGGAAGAGAAGCCATTCCTGGCACAGCAGAAGCTGATGTTCTCATCAAGGACCGATGGAGAATATGCTAAACAGCGGATGAGGGCCCGAGACACGTTTATGCCCAACATGGGCATTGTCCTTTCTCCCTAAAGAACGGGGGGGGGAGGGGAGGAGAAGGGGGCAATAGCCAATGGCAAACCACCATTCCTGTCCTCCATGCCTCGGGAGCCGATGCGCCACACGTGTCAGTTCACCCCAGAGGCTCCTCAGCAGAAGACGCTGCTCTTTGGTCCACTGCTAGGAAGTTTCTGGTCAACTTTCCACTCACTCTGAACATTAGCAGACAATGGTCAGCATGAAACGTGCCCTCTGAGACCTGCTGAAATGCCCCCTCCCCGTCCTGGTGCAAATCCAGTTCTCATCCAGGCGTTTACACACGGACTCCCTCTGGCAGGGTCCATTTTGGGGCCCTGACCCCGCCCCCCACTTCCCTTTAATCGACCCGAATGGGCCATCCAGCCCCAGCCTCCCCTCTGCCTGCAGGGCCGGCAACCTGGCTGCCCCTCAGAGTCGCCCGGGGGCTCCTTCGGCTGCCCTGGGTGGCACACGGCCTATTTCCCTGCCAGCTGTGAGGAAAAGAATCTGCCACACAAGAAGAACGAGGCGCCTCCAGAGATCCAACCAGATGCGGAGAAACTCCCCGTTGCCTTTTTAAGGGAAATGAATGTGCCTCAGAGCCCGGCAGAGGCTCCTTGGAGGGGGCGCCAGGAAAGAGGGAGGCTAGCAAGGCGCAGAGCACGCCAGACGGAGGCTCCCAGGACGAGGGAGCAGCTCGCTCCTCCCATCGCTCCTCTCCATCTGCCTCCACGCTCGAGGAGGGGGGCTCGGCAGCAACAGTCACCTCCAGATCCCTCACTTCGACCCCAACAGACGCTTGCAGGGCGGTGGGGGGGGGGAAAGGTGGCCCCTTAAAAACAGGCCATTTCATTCCAACCCAGTTCCTCTTCCCTTTGCAAGCGATGCGCTTTGACCCACCCACAGCCAACAGACGGGCTCATTCAGTCTACACAAGATTACAGGCGAAAAGTGGAAGTTCCAACCGGCTCGGCCAGAAAGCCCAATGAGGGAAGAGGGCTGTGGGAATCCCGGCTGTCTTTGGATGCGTCTGTCAGCCGACGGCTGCCCCAGGAAGGCGGCGGCACACTGGCACCCAATGAACTTGCACCCAGCAATGGGGAGACGGAGGCGGATGAAATGAGTCTGAGAGGGAAGTGGAGTAAGAGGGGAGTAAGGAAAGAAATCCGCCCCCCCCCCAATCTTAAAAACAGCGGGGTGGCAGGTGGGAAGAGAGTCCACCTTGTTGCTGGTGGCTCCTCTACTTCTGACACAGCTTCAACCAAGAACATGCCTGTATCAGAAACTGGAATCCCCCTACTTAGAAGCAACAGGGTTTAACATTTCCAGAGTATCCCAAGAAAACTACCAGGATCGGCTGTAGCCCTGGCTTCATGCTCAAACGAGTAAAAACCTGGACTAGACAGATCCTTTGGTCAACAGCAAAGCTCTGTCCAGGACACCAGAACCAGCTCTTTTACCCCTGGAAACAATGGCACCAGAAATTGGTCAGCAGAAGCAAATCTGCAAAATAAGTGCAAAAGTTAAGTCCACACCAAGCCACAATTGGCCTGTTTCGCAACGAAGGCATTTCTGCAGAAATGCTAGGCATTTTCATGTCCCACTCTCTCTCTCTCTGCAGAATTAGACCTCATTATGAATGAATGGATGGATGAAGCCACTGGAGAAAATCAGGAATTAGGAAGGGTCTCGTTTGGCATCAGCTGCTATTAAGGAACACTTTAGGGAGGTCACGTGCCTATTTTGGGCGCTCTTTTCACCTTGGGCTAGGAGAGGATCACAGCAGCAGCAGCAGGAGGGGAATCGACTGGGCTTGGATACGCGCTTGCCTCTTTCCCTTTTGCTAGGCAGCTCCAGGTCCACAGCAGGGACTGGGCTCCATTGCTCAGCCCTCACTTTAAACTGGGTTGGTTGATATAGTGGTGACAAACACCAGCACATCATCATCATTCTTGATGGTTAGATGTAATTCCTAGAGCGGCACATTTGAGGACATGGCCGGGTGGCTAAATTGGGAGATTTGCTCTTAATTGATCTCATCCACTCTCTTTCGATTCATAGCACGGAAAAGGCACCTACAAGCCGACTGAATACAATGAAGATGATTTCTTAGAGAGCATTTTGATACCACATCCTTTTCTGCACGTGGCCTATACAGGATAGTTCCATCCTTCAACAGGCTTTAAAAGGACAGCAGCAGAAACATTAAGCTTAGGGTGATATGTTTTGGTAAAATGCAGATCCCTAAAAAGGGAGACATTGGTAACCAAAAAAAAAAAAAAGCTAGTTATTTCAATAAACGTCAATTCTCTCTTCTTTTAAACACATGAATTCTTCCCTTGGAACAAGGGGCCATTATCTAGGGCAGGGGTCCCTAATCCCCAGGCTGTGGCAAGCAAGTGCATGCTGCCTGTGTGTCTGCCGCTCGCTTGGAACTGTTTCCTCCCCCCAGCTCATCCACAAAACCGGAAAGGTTGGGGACCCGATTTAGGGAAGAGAAATCAAATAGACAATAGCTTGGTTTCCTTTGTGGGCACTTCCTTCGACACAAAACTTGCTTTATTACTGCTCACTAAAGTCAAAATTTTGGCACAGCAGAGTTGAGCGTGAGAATTCCAAACCACTGATAGGACGGAGGTTTCCCAAGACGGTGCAAGAGTTGAGCAGATCTTAATACAGAGACGGAGGGATGTTCTTTGCATCAAGCCGAACACTTCCAAGCCTTTGTTCCTGTTTGTTTGTGCCTGTGTGTGTGTGTTCTGGAGCCTGGTTTGTTGAAAAACCTCAGTCAGCAGCCAAGACTAGCCATGTCAAGGTCAGGGCTCATTTTAGTATATAATTTTGCTTTACTGATTCTCAGCGACGGCCCCAAATTATTATTCACGTGGGATCCAAGAGAAGGCAAAACTCCTTGGCTCTGTTACAGGTCAGATTCTGGGTTATCACTGCACAGGAAGTGAGAGAAGCAACCATAAATTAACTTTAAGGAAGACAGGAAGAGCTGATCAAGAGATAGAAAGGCAGCCTCATCGAAGGTCCAGCACCACCACTTCCTCTTGCATGACGGTCACGTGGTTGCAAGTCTGAAAGAGAGAAAAGAAAACCATGAGAGTCTGGAACAATGTAGAACCTGAAGGGCCAGGGCCTTCTCTGGATCGGAGGAATTCTCCCCGGGAGACAGGGCCATCTCGCCTTCTCTTAAAAAGGCAATGGTTCACCCTCTCCCTAGGGCAGGGGCCTCCAACCTTGGCCACTTTAAGCCTGGTGGACTTCAACTCCCAGAATTCCCCAGCCAGCTTTGCTGGATCCCACTTACAGTAAAGAGAGGAGGGTCTTTGCAGTGGGGATGGAATCCTTTCTGCCTGCAGGACGAGATCTCCTCCATCCCGTGGTCGGTCAGTTTAAAGAATCCAGTCCTAGACAACAGCAACGGTGGAAAAAATCAGCTGGCCCCAATGCTGCAAATGGCCTCGGGGCCAAGAGTAGCATTAAGTTAGGAAGAACAGAGGCGGCTGCCCCTTGAGGAAACCTGCCCTAAAAGAGGGGTCTCCAACTGTGGCCACTTTAAGACTCGTGGACTTCAAGTCCCAGAGTTCTAGGAGTTGAAGTCCACAAATCTTAAAGTGGCCACGGTTGGAGACCCCTGTCCAACACTGAACAATCCCTTTCTACCTACAAAACCACAAGCCTGCTTATCTCCAATGGATATGTTTTGCCCTCCTGTGCTCCCAGCCTTCTCATTTTGGGATAAGTTTCCCCCAACAGGTAGACCGGGACAGAACTAGGATTTCCACAGGATTTGAACAAACTAGGCTCATTCATGAGCTGCTTAAATGGAGCTGGGATGCCTCTGAATCCCAATCTTCCCCAACTTCATTCGTTATTCAGAGGGGCACGGAGCACGTCTGAAATGTGGTGCTTGCCCCTTAAAGCAATATGAATAGAGTACAGTGGAATAAAATAGGGAATTGGATTGGAATGGAATAGAGAACAGAATAAGGAAAGAATAGAGAATGGAATAGAATCAAATATAGAATAGAATAGGATTCAGAATAGAATGGAATAGAATAGAAAAGAATATTGGAATTAGGGAAAGAATAGAGAGTAGAGTAGAGAACAGTAGCATAGCATAGCATAGCATAGCATAGCCTAGCCTAGCATAGCATAGGCTTCATTGGTCAAGTGTGAAACACAAAAGAATCTGTTTCCGGTGCAATAGCTCTCGGTATACATACAAAGCAACAGATTCATCATCATCAGTCATCCCAATTAAGGGTAGAGAGGAAGAAAGAAGCTAATAAGAAAGGTAAGTGATAACACTGCAGCCATAATACATGGGGAAATACACACAGACATTAGACAGCACTGTGAGAATTAGGTGTTCGGCAGATTGACGGCACGAGGGGGAAAAAACGCCCCTGTGTCCGGTTGTTCTGGCATGCCGTGCCCTGCAGTGCATCCCGAGGGGAGGAATTGAAACAGTTGGTGTCCAGGATGTGAGGGGTTTGTAGTCCCAAATGCAACCCTGTGATCTTACTCAATCTCACAACCAGACTGGGACGTACACAGTCCAGTAACTTACTCTTGATACTTTGGTGAACAAACAATAGCTATAGACTCTGGCAACATCATTTGATAGGAGCAATGGGTGTGCAGGTCCACACTGGAGAGGAAAGCCGTTTGAGTAGGATGAGTCTAAAGGAAGAAAGAAACAGGGCAGATGATAAAAGGAAGCTAGAATCAGGGCATTTTTTCCATTCTGTTTTTTAAAAGGCTGAACACAAAATTTTCTTCTGTACTTTCTGGAGATAAACATTTTTAAGTGGTATTCGTTTATATTTTGCTGGCTTTTATTCTCAAAAATATACTTTTGGGTACAGTTTTGAGACACCTAGGCATTCTTGTTTACAGATATATATATAATGAGGAAAAAAATTGTGGAAAATATGAACTTCTAAAAAAACGAACAAGGACCTAGGAACTCTCGCAAGCTCTTGCCAAAGTCCCCATGAGAGGACTCCTGAGTGGGGAGAAGGTGCAGGATTCACCAGAGTCCCCCCCACTCAAGAATCCTCTCCTGGGGACTTTGATAGGAGCTTGCTGGAGTTCGCAGGTCCTTGTTCCTCCAGTGGAAGCCCCCGAGGCCAGCAGAGGATCCCAGAGAGGGCATTGTCCGGGAACAGGCTCTACCTCTGCCCTGCAGCCATTCTCTCTGGGGGACGAAGGAGGCCCACCCGCAGGCAGGGTTTGGACCCTGGAAGGGCCCCGGCCAAGGAGGCTTACGTGGATCCATCCCAAGGTGATCAGGCTGTTCTGGTCCTGGATTAAGAAGAGCTCCTCCTCGCTCTCGGTGTTGCAATAGTCGGGGCCTCCGTGTTGCTTGGGGACAATGACGTGGGTGATTGTGAATTCATTCCTCATCTGATGGGGGAGAGAAACAAGGCCAAAGGTCATGGGGGGAGGGGGGGGGGAAAAGATCAGCAAAGAGCCTTTTCAGGTAAATGGTTAGTAGGCAGGCGGGGCAGATGTGGCGTCCTCTAAAACTGGGGTCCCCAACCTTTCCGGCTTTCAGAGCTGCAATGGAAGGGGGACAGGAAATGGCTCTGGGTGAGTGTGGCTCCACTTATATGAGGGGTGGGCACTTGCATGCACATGGGACTCCATTTGTGTGAGCATTTCTGGACGAATGGCTGTCCAGCCTCTTCTTAAAAAGCTCCAGTGATGGAGCAAGTTGTTCCACTGATTAATTGTTCCAATTGTTAGGAAGTTTTTTGGATCCTGGGGACCAGAACTGGCCATCTGCTTTGCCTGAATTTATAGGGCAAATTCCTTACCATTTGCAATTCACTCTGGGCCTAAAAATATTTAGGGACTCCTGCAATAACGTGTAATCGTAGAGTCATACTTAAATTACCAAAGTCCACGATGAAAGGCAACAGTTTCTAACAGTGACAGGACCGTAATGTGACCTTATAGTTCTTCTGACTACTCAGACCTGCTTCCGTTTCCTATACTTGCATACTTCCTACCAAGAGGAACGGCGAGACCTGCATTACTATTTAGGATATTTCCAAATGATCAAGCTACCAGTTCAGGAGATTTCACGCGGCCTTGAGGATTTATGCCATCATCTTACCAGCTTCCCACAAAGGATCCCACAGGTCTCCACGCCCCTGGCTGTATTTGCATCTGCCAACTGCAGAAATTTATGGCACAGATCCCTGGGGACAACGATGTGGCGAAGACCATCTATAACTGCGTCTGGAAGGGAAGAGCAGAGTCACGGGGTGTAATAGGCTGAATCCCACCCCCCATTTGCAGATTTGCTAAAGTAGAGACCATTTTATCCATCACAAGCTCTGCCTACAGCTCAAAAGGCCTAGCAGTCTCACTTGGTATTTGGAAAATAGGGCACAGAAAAACATGGACTTGGTATTTATGTTTTCAGAGGGCCGAGCGTTATTTTAACCAGAGGAAACTCCTGCCAAAAATAGTGAGAATAATCAGCTAACTTACAGCAGTGCTGGAATCTTTTCCCAAAGTGGTTTTGTGCTAATCCAGCTTTTACATTCTGGTTTTTTTTTTAAATGTCTATGGAGATTCTCAGTCTGAAAACCTTTCAGTGACACAAATGAGGTCGGGGAGCAGTATTATGGCCAGGACCCTCCACTGGCTAGAGGTCAAGGTTTTCCAGCTGAAGGCCGTCATGTGGCCAAGCCTTGAGGAAAAACTCTCTCCAAGGCCAGGTGACCTGACTCTTACCCACCTGGATTCCTCAGAAGAAGGTGGAGCAGGGCGGGGAGCAGGGTGGGCCTTCATCTGGAGACACGAAGGGCTCCCTCTGACCCCAGTGCTTCTTTCCAGGCCACCATGCTTAGAAGGTGCAGGTGGCAAGAATCTACTCTGGGACAGCGGCACAACACTAGCTAGCCAGGAGGCCGGGTGGAGGCTGCCATGGGAGGCAAAGAGAAGCACCCCGAAGATTTCTCAAGCAGATTTGACTTTGGGAGGATTTAAGTTTTTGGAAAACAGCAGATTTCAGATGGCAACAGAAATGCCGAGCCATCCCATATATTCTGCTAAAATTAGTATATTAAATAGATCCATTTTTGGCATCTTAAGCACTCCCTCATCTGCAACAAAGGGACTGGGTGGTGCAGGGAGAGGGGTTATTTGGAGCAACCCTGGCAGGGCCATCACTGCATCCCCAGCCTAGAAGGCGGACCACATTCATGCCAAAACGTACTGTTTTCCGAGTTCCCCAAAGCGCCAGGTTTCAGCGACCTGTCCACTACGGGGGGCTGCGGCAGTCCGCTTCCTCCCGCGGGGCTCCAAGGTTGACCAGCGGATATAAGAGTTTGGGGGTCGGTGGGGGGCTTGAGCACGCCAGGTATTAAGGGGCCCTCCGGGGGGCCTACAGTTGCTGCCCCAAATTGTTGCTCCACCCTCAGGCGCTCCTTCTCCAGCTCCTGGCGCCGGATCATGTCTTCAAAGGCGTGGAACTGCTCCTGCTCGGCTTGCTGCTGCTTCATGCGGGCCACTCTTTGCCTCTCCTCCTCCAGCTGCTGCTGCAGGGCCAAGGTGCGAGCGAATGCCTCCTCTTGCTTCTTCTGGAACGGGGAAGGGGAGAGCCAGCAGGTCACGTGGGGAATGGCAGCGGGAGCAACGCTCTTGGGGCATCTCCTTCCCTGGCCGCAATGTCTGGGCTGAAAACTGAGCAACTGTCAGGATTCCGGCAATTGCCCCGATTAAATCATGAGCCTTGAGCCAAGTGTCAGAAAAACTCAAAGGATTTATTAGGAGCAACATGCTGGCATTAACCTAAATCAGAGGTCTCCAAACTTGGAAACGTTAAAGACGTGTGGACTTCTGGCTGGAGAATTCTGGGAGTTGAAGTCCACACGTCTTAAGGTTGCCAAGTTTGGAGACCGCTGACCTAAATGAAGCCAACTCTGGCATACGTAACTCACAGTCACGTGTGACCCTGTTTCCTCCCTCCCCCCCCCTGGGTTGACAGGAGGAGCTGAGCTCATCTTTGGGAGAATTCGATCCACCAGTTAGAGCAGGTTAATTCATTAGGTGACTGGCTCGTAAAGCAACTTCCTATATATAAATTGCTTGCATTGTTTTAACTTTGCCTTTCCATCTATGTTAGGAGGAAACTAGGTAGAAAAGCTAATGTACAAAGGGAAACTTGGCTGAAAGAGGAGCTGAAAACAATAAGTAGAAAGGAAGGGAGATGGAATTGGGGCTGGGACTAAATGGACAGTGATATGGGTTTATCAAGAAACAATTAGGCCAGGCCAACCTGATCTCCTTTTTCTGATAAAGTGACTGGCTTAAGTCATCCTGGAAGTGCAGTGGACATCGTTTGTCACAACCTCAGCAATGCATTCAACAATTCCCACCCACCCCGCATTTCTCTGTTTCTTATTCAAGTACTATCCAGGCCCAACTCTTCTTAGATTCAGAACCCAGACAACATTAACCAGCTGTTGTCGTTTATATTAAACAATATTCACATTAGATATAATCATTGTTTTTACATTTAAATCAAATCATTTTTAGTTTTTGTTAAGGCCCTACCCACTTTTTATCTTGATGCAGCTTATTTTGTCTCTTGACCGTGCATTCTCCCGATATCTCCAAAGATACCGACTGGGCTTTCTCAGAGCTTCAGCAGACATAATGATTCCCAGAAATTAAGGAGAATCAATCCGGGTCAGCATTGCTAGCATGACAGCCAACTTGTCTGCTTCTGGCTCAGCCAGACTGGACGCCAAACATTCCAGCGGCCAAGGCTCCATAACATCCTGTTACTCACCTTCTGTATATTGTATTCTGCATATTCTTTGTTGTATTTTGCTAAAAGCTCCTTTTTCAACTCCTCTGCTTTAGGGAATGCAACCTCTTTTAGTTTCTGAGTTAAGAAAAAATAGCACAAAATAGGAAATGTGAGATTCAACAGTGATATTCAGTTTCACAGGAGGAGCATCAAGTTTGTACATCAAACTTATACGAACTCTCTCAGAAGAGCCTTCTGAACCCACGACCTGGGCAGCCAACTTACTTTTTCCCACCGCCAGGGAACAGGCAATTTTAGGGGAAACTCTTACAAGAAAAATATATTTACCACTTACTTTCACTGTCTCTCTCTTCTCTGGAATGATTGCAGTTTTATATTCACGATGCTTGGGGAGTTTCTCTAAGAAGAGTCTGGGAGAACAGAGCACAAGGGGACATGGAGCATAAATGAGGCTTAGCATGCTGAAGCATATTTATCCTGGTTGGCTAAGAATAGGTCTACACATTTTAATCAGAGTCCTTATGCCAAAAATGAGAATGTGAGGCTCTCCACATGTTTTGATCGATTGATTTGCTTATTTATTATATCCTATTTTTTAATTCAAATATTATATAACATCCTCTTAAATGACTCTACTGTTCAGTGTTCCACCCTTTACTCCTTATCTTTGGCAAGCTGGCAAGGCAAATGGTAAGTCCACAGAGCCAGAGGCTATACATCCCAGGGTTAGACGACTCTTAAAAGCATAGTTTTTAGAGACAAGATTGTTTTTTTAATAAAGAAAGACAGATTGTGGATACCAGAAAGGACTATATTAGACACTCGAGAGAACAAAAAAATTACAATTAAAAGAGAACACATAAACTCAAATTAAGAATGAGACAAAATATTAAGAATGAACCAAAATATTCTAACATTGGACATATTGAGGGCGGGTTTTTTTTTTTTTTTTGAATAATGGATTCAGAAGTTAATTTTATGAGTGTCAACAGAAACATGTACTTCTATGGAAAGATTGTTGAAAGACATTAAGGATCAAGTTCTACCTGACAAGGCCAGGACTAAGTTTGAAAGGGATTTTTTAAATGACAGACTAAAAGAATGACATGGAAAAAGATCTTACATTGGGCATCATACCAACAATAAACCAAGAGAGTACTACCTGGATAATGTTTATAAATTGAAATTACAAAAAGCTTGCTAAAGTTTTGAAGAACATCATGAGAAGGGACAAAGAAAAAAATGATAGGAAACAAATTCAATGACATCACTTGAATGAATTAAATATTAGACTTGTTTGAAGTAAAAGGAAGGAATGTAATAAAGATACATTGTCAAAGAGAATAAAAACACATTAAAAAGTTATTTAACAAAATTGAAAGAAATACAAAAATGTCATTATAATGAAGTTGCAATTCTATAGCTATTTAAATACATTTATATACTTTGGGGACCACTGACACTCTTGCCCATTGTTTAAACAATGCCAGAATTTCTGTTTATTCCACTCATTTCTTAATATCAGGTTACACTGAGTTCTGTAAGACAATTTTCTATTAGGACGTATAAAGAGCAACACAACAAGTAAAATAATCTGCATATGTATTTTTCTTAGGCTTGTATGAATAAAATTTGATTAATAAAGATTTTCACTTGTACCTTTGAATAACATCATAAAAATATAAAAAGCAACAAGATTAAAAGAAGCTAATGGCTAATCTGGAAAAAAATTATTGTTGGGAAAATTGTGGAAAGTTTTGGTATTTTACCATTTATTTGACATATTCTTCCTTGGTGAGCGCTGCGAATGATTTAATGGCCTTGCTCAATCAAATAAGACTATTACCAATTTATTTATTTCCTAAATCAGGGATGGGGCAGTTATTCATCAAAGTTAAAAGTCAACTGAGAAACAGACACTTTGGAGAAATTGTAGTTTTGGTCCCTATATGTTTTAATTAGATGATGCAAAAGCCCAGGCAAAAAACGGACGGACTCATTCAGGCTATAGATAAATAAGAAGTTTAGTCACATCCGTTACAAATTCCAGAATATCTAGCTAATTTGCAACACATAGATAATCTACTGATTTGTCAGAATAGAGGCTTATTATTGAGCAATGCTTATTTCTTACGTAATGTATTTGTTGTACAATATAAAGGCACGTTCGATGTTGCCTTCTTCGGAATAAATAGTTGCCATCCGGATGATTTCAACACCTGAACGGTAGTATCTCCGTGGTGGAACATCTTCATTCACTTCCACACAACTCCCCATATGAATAAGACCTCTGACCCGGTCTTCTGGGGGCAGGCTGGTATCTGCATACTCAGACATATAGGTTCAATCTGCAAGAAGAATTGATACGATCTGAATGAGATCATTTATAATCCAAGTTATTTATTCCATGTATTCCAGATTTCTTAGATCTGTAAGTATAACTTTGAGTAACAAATGAATGAGGAAATGTTGTATTTGAATCCAAAGAAGCTTGAAGTTCTAGCTTTACAGTTTGTTTCAACACACGTGATACTAAAGAATATGTTTCTTTATCAGCCTTATCTGCAAAAGCAGACACTGGCAGCCTACATAATCCTATTAATGCAATTTCAGTAGGAAAACTTCAGTTGAAACATGGTCTCTCCGCGCAGAGATTCAAAGCACATCCCTAATCAGGATGCGACCCTAATCAGACTCGCTCACTTAAGTCAGTTGGTCAGTGTATTTGATAAATTTGATAACAGAATAACTTTATTGTCACTTTGAAAGTACACTAATCGGCGTGCATTAGCATGAAATGTCTTTGCATGCAGCTCTCAAAGGGAACCATTAACCCGTGGAAGGGCTTGCCTTCAGAAGTGGTGGGAGCCCCATCAGTGGAGCTTTTTCCAAAGGAGAGACTTCATATCCATTTGGCAGCAATGGTCTAGGGCAGGAGACTTCAACCCTGGCCCCTTTAAGCCTGGAGGACTTCAACTCCCAGAATTCCCCAGCCAGGAAAGCTGGCTGGGGGATTCTGGGAGTTGAAGTCCTCCAGGCTTAAAGGGGCCAAGCTTGAATTCTGGGAGTTGAAGTCCTCCAGGCTTAAAGAGGCCAGGGTTGGTCTAGAGTCTCCTACTTGGGGAGGGCTGGACTAGAAGACCTCCAAAGCCCCTTTTCTCTTCTGTTCTCTTCCTTCCCCAGGAAGCCCTCCGCCCGCCCCCGTGCCCTAGAGGCCGCTCGGGCCAACCATGCCTGCCGTCCTGGAACCGCCGCGGGAGGAAAGGTGAATGGCGACCCGCTTCCCGCCCACTGACCTGCACAGGAGTTCGCAGCCGGCAACGGGTTGCCACAGAACCGCTCCAGGGTAGCTTCCGGCTTCTCTAGGCCAGCTCTCGTACACTGAGAGATGGGGGCGGAAGTCTAGCCGAGGGACTTCCGCTTCCTTCGCTTAAGACGGTGAACCCGGAAGTTTGTGACTGATGGAGGGTCCGCCAAGTTCACTGGATGGAACTGCGGGCCTTGGAGGCGGCTTTTCGAAAAGACCCAACCAAAGCGGGATGGCTTCCTCCCTCCCTCCTTCCTTCCATCTCTCCTTCCTCCTGGCTTATTTCTTTTTCTGTTCTCCTTCTTTCCCCACCCTCCCTCCTTTCCTTCATTCCTCCTTCTTTCCTTCCTCCTTCCCTCTCTTCCTTCCTTTTCTATTCTCCTTTCCCCTTCCTCCCTCCTTTCCTTCCTTCCTCCCAGCTTCCTTCCTTCCTTCTTTTTCTATTCTTCTTTCCCCTCCGTCCTTTCCTCTCTCCTTCCTTCCTCCCTCCTGGCTGCCTTCCTTTTCTATTCTTCTTTCCCCTCCCTTCCTCCCTCCTTTCCTTCTTCCTTCCATCCTCCCTCCCTCCTGGCTTCCTTCCCCCCCCCATTCTCCTTTTCCCCCTCCCTTCTTTCCTTCCTTCCC